>CM077224.1:24227457-24229957 GCA_039654775.1 Spinibarbus caldwelli
GTCTTGACTCCACAGCCAACAGAGCAATTTTGTCTTTACTGTTCCAATACTTTTGGAGGGCACTGTATGTACAAAAATGTATTACACATGCATAAACATACGCATTAATATATGAAATTGTTCCAGTTTCTAAAAGGTTTTGTATGTTTATATTGTTTGTATGTTTTGTATGAAAATGTAATATATGTCATTAACGTATGGGTTTTAGTATAAAAACAATATTTTTTTTCCCTCATAGTATACTTAGGATTCCACCTTTAGTATTTCTGCAATAAAATGTGCACATTATGCTACCCATAGCCCTAGAAATTTGTCATACTGGAGTTGTGGAAAATTGTGGTTGACTCATGCTTAATGAGAGCCTGTTCATATGCAGTGTGTGTATCAAAGACGATGGGGGATGAACTCCCAAGTCTGCTCCAGGTGCACTAGTTCATCTGACCACAGCTGAAGTATATTGAAAGACCATTCAGCGTGACTGTGGTGTATGACTGGTCTATGGCAAAGCATGAGACATTTTTAAGAGAGGCCTGTTTTTTTAACCACTCAGTCAGTTGTTGTTAAAAGATTCTGACATCAGGTTCTTTCACTGTGTTTAGAAGTTATTCTGCCATTAAATGAATGACGTGAAGGTCACAGAACATTAAATGAAAATTAGTTGAGCATGTTGTTTGAAGAATGCGTAAATGTGCTCTCTGAGAAAACCAGTCACTGTGGAACATTTTCTTCCTATATGGTCTTATTGCATTTGACATATTAAAAAAAAAAAAAAAAAAAAAAAAGCGTAATTTACAAAATGCACACTAATGTT
Source organism: Spinibarbus caldwelli (assembly GCA_039654775.1). NCBI lineage: Eukaryota > Metazoa > Chordata > Actinopteri > Cypriniformes > Cyprinidae > Spinibarbus > Spinibarbus caldwelli. The sequence continues at coordinate 24,228,269 of CM077224.1, forward strand.
CTTCTTGGGTTGGTAAGATCTTTTTGCCAAGAATTGCAGTTAAAATGCATTCTTGTTGAATAAAAATATTAATTTATTTAATTTTAGTCGTTTATTAGTATAAAATCTTATAGTCATTTATTCTACTACTACTATCAATGATTTACTGTTGATAAAACTTCCGTAAACAAACAAATGAGAATTAAACTGTTTAAATGGGATGATCTCCCTAACAAAGAAAGTTCCTTTCTTGAAAATGGTGATTACATTTTGTTTTGGATTCTTGTCTTATCATGATCACAATCTGTGTATGCTCAATACCTCTGTTTCCATCACTGAAGATGACTGCATGTACGTACATATCATTTTCAAACAGGTGTGCTTTCTGCTTGAAATGACATGACGTGATATATGGAATCTCCCAAGTGGTCAATAACATGGGCAGAAGCTTGTGACCTTTGCCCTTGCTAGCCCCCTGCATTTTCTTCTCTAAATGCTTCAGGGTGCCTTGTGAACTCAGGGGACATCTTGCATCAGTTTAGAGTACACACGGTATGTGTGTGTGTGTGTGTGTGTGTGTGTGTGTGTGTGTGTGTGTGTTTGTCTGTGAATGGCATGAAGGACCAGGGTCTAGAGGGGAAATAGCAAGGCTTTGAACTCTGTTTAACCTTTACTTATACAGAGCCGGAACCTTTAAGAGTCAAAACAGCATGGAAAAATCACAGTGGGGAGATGCAGTAATTTCAAAGCTACCATAAACAACATGTTCTTGTTTGTAGATACTGGCCAGGTTTTAACACAGAATTGACATTAACCCTTAAGCTGTGCTGAGAATCCTTTACCTAACCTGGTGTTCCTGGTCAAAAATCACTGCCCTTTTAAAATGTGTTTGTAAATCTGTAAATCTTTTCAATAGCACAAGTTTTGTATTTCTTTTTGGAACTAATAGGTTGTAGGACTCAATCATCTGAACTTATACGGCTCAGTTTTTGAGTCAATTTATTATTTTTTTTTATTATTATTAAATGTTTGTATTTATGATGTCAGTTTTTGAGTGAACATTGCCAAAATTTATGTATATATATGTATATGTATATATATATGTATGTATGTATGTATGTATGTATGTATGTATATATATATATATATATATATATATATATATATATATATATATATATATACAGTGCTGCTTGAAAGTTTGTGAACCCTTTAGAATTGTCTATATTTCTGCATAAATATGACCCAAAACATCATCAGATTTTCATATAAGTCCTGAAAGTAGACAAAGACAACTGAATCAAACAAGTGAGAGAAAAATATTTTCATTTGTCATTTATTTATTGAGAAAAATGATCCAGTGTTACATATCTGTGCGTTGCAAAAGTATGTGAATCTTTGCTTTCTGTATCTGTTGTGACCCCCTTTTGCTGCAGTAACTGAAGGTAAATTTCTTGTAAATGCTGATCAGTCCTGAACAATAACATGTAGGAGTTTTAGCCCATTCCTTACTGCAGAACTGCTTAAACTTTGTGATGCTGGTGGGTTTCCTCTTATGAACTGACCCTTCCTGTCAGAGCAAGCCGCACAACTCCTTGTCCAAGCTCTTGTTCTCTCCAGACTGGACTATTGTAATGTTCTCTTGGCGGGCCTTCCCGCTAGTACTGTCAAGCCTCTGCAACTGATCCAGAATGCAGCAGCCAGAGTGGT
>CM077224.1:24234957-24497457 GCA_039654775.1 Spinibarbus caldwelli
GCATGGCAATGATGTGCATCAAATTCCTGATGGAACATTCCGTGACCTTACATCCCTTCAGGTACTGTCAACTTTTTCCTTTGAAAATTCATTATTTCTGTACTTCTTTTGTTGTATTACTGTTTGCAATGACATTTAATATATTTATGGAACAACTGTTGCAATGAAATAACACTGAGTTAAAATGCTTCTTTCTTCACAGATGCTGAAACTAAGCTATAATAAACTGAAGGTAATTAGCAGACAGACCCTTGTGGGTCTCTGGAGTCTCACTAGGTTGCACCTGGATCACAACAGACTTGAGTTCATCCACCCCGATGCATTCCAAGGCCTCACATCCCTTCGCCTTCTCCAACTGGAAGGCAATCAACTTCAGCAGCTCCACCCAGCCACCTTCTCCACTTTCTCTATTCTTGGGCACTTCCCAGTTTCCACTCTGAAACACCTGTACCTGTCTGATAATTTACTGACCACTCTGTCACAGAGGATGCTGGCAGGCATGCCCTACCTGGAGAATCTCTCCCTGCATGGGAACCCTTGGACCTGTGAATGTCACATGAGGTGGTTCAAAGACTGGAATAAAAATTCACCAGGTAATTATCATAATTATGGACGGTCATGTTTCCGTTAACATAAACAATAGGATGTTGTATCAGTTCAGAGGGAATAGTAGAAATCATGAACTGTAATTATCATCTGCATGGGATTATATAATGTTGTTTATGATTATACTGAACTCATAATAGTAAAATTAGTTGCAGAACTGTTTCCAATGCTTATCACTTTATTTTATCTTGATGAATTTCCACTTACTGTACTTTGATCACCTCCCCTTTCTTTTCCAGGAGTGCTGAAATGTAAAAAGGACAAAGCCTATCCAGATGGCCAGCTATGCCCTATGTGTTTCTCTTCAAAACAACTAAAGAAGAAACAGCTCCAGGAGTTGGAGAAACCCACTTGCAATAGTCCCATCATCAGCACAGCTCACAGAGCCATTTCCCCAGAGAACACAGAAAGTGACCTCTTGACGATTGATGAATTTCGTCAACCCCTTGGCAACATTTCCCTGGGCCTGTCAGATGAGCATGGACATCAAGTAGACTTGGAATGCCTTGTCACTGAGCCAAGAGAGCTGACTAGCATAGGCTGGAACTATGTTAACCAGTATCAAATATCAGCAAATGTGACTCTAACATTAGATTTAAAGTGTGGAATTGACAGGTCCAGTTATGAGAGGTTGTGGAGATTGATTGCATATTACAGTGATGTTCCAGCTCACCTTCGAAGAGAAATTATGTTGAGTAAGGAACCTTACACAAGCTTCAGATATCAGCAAGATGCTGAAAGGGATGCTCTTTACTATACAGGAGTAAAAGCTAACATAGCAGCTGACCCACCCTGGATAATGCAGTCATCAATGGACCTTCAGCTAAACAGACTTCAGTCTACAAGTAAAAGTGTTCGACTAATTCTAAGCACCCATATGACTGAGGTTATGGAAAAGGAATCTATAAGACAGCAGAGTAGGGGCTGGGTTGTAATTGAGTCCAAGAACGACACTAGGACAATGCAGGCTGCTGTCGTGGGAAGTCCTGCTGAGATAAACTGTTCCATACGAAGCTCAGGGAATGAATCAGTTAAATGGATGCTACCCGATGGCTCTACTTTAAAAACACCTTATAGCAATGGTGATAACAGGCTTTCAGCATCAAACGCTGGTCTTCTTAAAATCAAGTCTGTGGATCATTCTGATTCAGGAGTGTACTACTGTATTGCACAGGTTTCAGATGACCTTACTATCCTCCCTTTTCGCCTAACAGTGGAGGAATCCTCCAATCCACCTCCTGGAGGTGAAGGAGTAACAGAGCCAGTTACAGGATTCACAGGTGGACCTTTTTTCCTTCCATGTGTTGCCACTGGATCCCCTGATGCTGAAATACACTGGATTCTCCCTGATGGTAGCATTATAAACAAGTGGGTAAACATTTCCAGGATATTTGTGGCTTCAAATGGATCTCTGATTATTCAACACAGTCAGCTTTCAGACAATGGATACTATAAGTGTGTAGCAGGAAATCAGCATGGGATGGATACTTTGGCCACAAAAGTAATAATATCAAGGCCACCAGGTTTACTCCCATTAAGGAAGTACTCCAGTAGCCCTCAGCCTGCTGAGGGAGTTTCAACCCAAGTCCTTGTGACAAACGACATGGAGTCTTCTGGGGATAATGAACCTGAAGAGTTTTTAGAGAAAGTGCTTCCTAGGCAAGTGGATTTACCCAATCGGCGGCGGGTCCCAAGTGTGGGAATAAGGAGAGGCCACCCATTTAGGAACTCTTGGAGACGCCCTGCCACACCAAGGAGGAGAGTAGGTAGCCCAGTAGTGGATAGGGTTAACACTGTAGAGTCAAGAAGAAAAATTAGTGCTTCAAACAACCAAATAGACCCAAAACGCTGGGCTAGCATTTTGGCGAAAGTTCGCAGTGGTGGAACTAGTTTAAAAACAACTACTCCAAACTATGTTCAGACCAGTTCAAACAAAATACAGGAGTCAGAGACTGCCTACACAAAGCAGTCAGAAATTGCTAACATGATTGAAGGATCATCTGCAGAAGGTACAACAATAGAGGGCACCAGGGCACCAGTAAAGGATGTGTTGTACTCAGTCACAATGTCACAGATGCCCACTGAGGCTACTGAGTACAACTTGGATATAAGAGCTCTGGATTCTGAGGATTCGAGACATGTTATATACCAGATAGCTGCTCCTGAAACAGATCCAAATTCAGATTTGTTTACAGTTAGCACATATATCACACAACCCACAGTTGGACCTCAGATGACCCATTTTACTTTGGAAGATTCAGAGGTTGCAGAAGGAGTTGCAGTGAGCACTGTGTGGAGCACAGCATCATATGGAACCCATTTACAGGAAAACCAAAGCCACACAATGGATGGTGGCAGGGTAAATGAAGCAATTCAAAAGTCTGATGGCAAAGAAGATGAAGAACACAGGGTTTTGCAAAATGCTGAGCTTGTGGGAGAGGTTTATCAGGGAAGGATGGATCACAGCTTAGCATCGACCACAGCAAAAACCTTCACAGAACCAAGTACAGAAACTGCTGTGTACTCTTTTACTGAAATTCTTACTACAATTAAGCAAGGACCACAGACCCTACGAAAGCACATTACTCAAAAGAAGCATAATGTCTCAAAAATTCCACTGCTTCTTACTGTGACACCAATCACCAAACCCAATTCAGGACATAAAGCAACCTTCACTAATTCATTTAATGCTTCTTCCTCACGTGCTAGGAACTCATCCAGTTTGAGGAGGAGGAATGGTGGAAGACGAAGAAAGCCTAATCGAATTAGAACTAAGACAAACAGTTCTAAATCATCAGTATGTGTCACAAATGTCACCTCACAGCCCACTTCAGCTTCAATTGTGGAGGTTACAAATGGGTTTTCAGTCATTACTAAGACAACTGCCTCCTCTCAAACTAAAATAGAAACATCTTCATGGGCCAAAAGTGCAGGAGCCAAGATGAATATTACTGTTCCATTAACTGACAGCCAACCACCGTCACTAGGCAAAATGACTCATGAAGAGAACACAGATCCATTATACAGTGGCAGGAATAACCAAATCCATACATCCAAATCCCAAGAAAATGTATCTATGACAAGTGATAGACACTCATCTGATTCTAAGCCAGTTCAAAAATTTAAAAACACTGCAATACCAGTGTCTCCATCAATATTCAGTAATTTTGGAAGAGAACAAGAAACGGCAACTATACAGAAAGAAAACAAATCCACCTTGTCCCCCCATATTCCAAATCCTCCTGTGAAGGCAGACATTCATGAGTGGTTTACAAACATTCATACCCCTGCAGCTAAAAAGTTTGAAGAGACTCAACAGGGAAAAATAACAAGAGACCCCAGCTCGATCCCAACATCAGAAAGCTCTCATGCACAATTAGAGGAGCTTCCAGGTGCAAGTCCAGATAAAACAAACAACCAATATAACCCCACAGAGACTGAAAACATTCTGTCCTACAAAGAGCTTGAAGGAAGGTTTCCTGTGAGGCCATTCACTATATCTTCCCCAAGAACCCAGAATGAAATCTTTAAAAATAATTTGGAAATCCAACATGGTTCAGCAACAGCAGCAACTACAATTTTTGAGGGGACACAACAGAGTCCGCAGGTTCCAACAGGCAGCCCTAAAAGCTCTCCAGTATTAATGCTTGCAACAACAAACCCAAGCAGGCTTCCAACTGGCAGTTCTTTATCCATGAATCCTTGGGCTCCATCAGAAAATGCTGATCTGCCAGTTACAAAAGAAAACATTATTGCCACAACAACAACTACAACAGCTCTGAAATCTTCTACAGTAAATACCCATATGTTTTACCCAAGTACACCCACGTCTGCAAGCATGCTAGGTGAACTAGACAATGCTAATCACATTCCTGACAGTGACAAAGATATATTTGTAACCCCAGGCAAAGAAATTATTAGTAAGATAGAACTTGGCAGAACAAATAGCAGCCCAGGACCTCCAGTCACACAATTCCCTTATCAATTAGCCAGTGTTTCTGAGGAAACAGTATATGAAGAATTAGAGGAAGACATCCACAAAAAAAACACTACAAAAACACCCACGACTCAACCATTTCACTCAGCTTCAACAGTATCTTCACCCAAGCAAACACTTCCTGGTAGGCCAGGTGTTCAGGGTAGAGGAAGCTCTTTGATACATTATGCCACATCAGGAGGACCTCAACAAAGACCAACAGCAGTGCCCAAAGGTAGTAGCAAACCTCGGATCATCAGCACAGACATTAGATCAGTAACAGCACATGCTGAGACTGATGCCTATTTGCCTTGTGTGGCTGTGGGGAAACCCAGTCCCTTCCTTTCATGGACTAAAGTATCCACAGGTAGGGAAAGATATGGTTTATCATTATTTAACAGTATTGCAATTATGTTTTCAATACTTTGTTGACACATGCATGTAGAAATATATTCTGTTGATTAGGGATGGGTACCAAAACCCGGTATTTAATCGGTCCCGGGGCTAAATTATGAAAAACCTGAGTATCGGTAAGCTCTGACGTTAACGGTTCTGCTATCGGTACTGGAGAAATTAAGAAAACACACATACATTTATTATTGCTATATATACATTATCTTGCAAATTCTATCTCACCAGAGTCGCCAGCTGTTTTTATATGCAATAATATTCAAACATTTGTCTATGATGCATTTTTGCTATTCACAATTCATGCGGAGGACCTTCAGCACGCACAACATGAAAGCCCTGTATAATTATGATAGAAGAAAGAACTAAACATTCAAACGTCTGCTTACACTTTAGGACTGTGGCTGTTTTATTAAGCTAATTTAGTTTCTTTATTTCGATTTTGACTTCTAAGTAAAACCCAAAAAAAGTCAGAATCAGCACAATCAGTGATTGTTGTAAAATGGCGTCTTTACTGTTGCTAAATTGCGGGATATGTTTGATAATAAAATGTTGAAAGCACAATCCGCACAAGAGACGCTGTTCCCCCAGGCTGAAATGTGTGCAAGCGCTCCAAAACGGAGAAGCTAATTACACTTTGAGCTTCGGGTGCACGTCCAACGATCAAATAAACACAAAATATGTCAAAATGGCCGGCTTGGAGAGTATTCACTTAAACAGTTTATGTCTTAAGTGGACGAGAACAGTTGGGAGAAAATCCGATGTGTGTCAATATTGTCTTAAAGTGACAGACTGGTGCTCGGGCCATCAATGTTAATCAAACAACAAAATGCAAAGATAAAATCACTCTTAATCTGAATAACGTTATAGCTTTAATACGCATCAATCTATTAACACATACAGTGAAAACTATGCAGTGTTCATTTACATTTGATTACTTTTAGATTTCTTTTGTAGGCTATTACTTACCTGAAGAGTAATGTTAGTAGACCTTCATGAAAAAAATGAAAGCACTGTTTATTTCAATTCATTTGTATATTTGTTTTATTGTATTTGTCAGTTTGTTTTACTTTGTTTCTTTGTTTATGTTCTTACTGTATCTTATATTATGTATAAAACACTAAAAATGCCTGCACACTGGTGCATTTACAAACTGATGCTTTATATTCATTTCATTAAATATTTATTTTACATTCCAGAATATAAAGCAATGTTAATTCAGCTCTTAATTTGTCATATATATATATATACACACACACACACACATATATATATATATACATATGTGTATGTGTATATATATATATATATATATATATATATATATATATATATAAACACGTGTGTGTGTGTGTGTGTGTGTGTGTGTATATATATATATATATATATATATATATATATATATATATATATATAAAACAAAAAGTACCAATAAGAATACCGTTAAAGTACCGAATCGATAAGCAGTATCGATAAGAGTAGTAATACCGTTAAAACCTTAACGATACCTATCCCTACTGTTGATTCTGTACTAAAATTGTCACTGTTTTCCTGCAGGGGCAAGTCTAACACAGAATACCAGGATTCAAAGATTTGAGGTCTCCTCTAATGGTACACTCATAATCCACAATGTACTTCCTCTGGACCGGGGCCAGTACCTCTGCAGTGTCCAAAACCAGTATGGAGAAGATAAAATTGTCGTCAATTTAATTGTTCTGGCTGAACACCCCAGAGTTCTGCAGCTTCGTTATAGTGAAGTCACAGTATACCTTGGAGAAACTGTTGCGTTTGAGTGTCAGTCCCAAGGGCTTCCACACCCTCGGATCACCTGGGTCCTACCTGATCGGGAAATGGTACATTCTAGTGGACCTACTCAAGCCAATCCTGAAAACAAGGTCTCAGTCTTGCCTAATGGCACGCTTCACATGAAATCGGTCAGTCACATGGATCGAGGAATTTACAAATGCATTGCAAGCAATGCAGCGGGTACTGATACCATATCTGTTCGGCTGACTATTGCGGCTTTGGCACCCATCATTCAGCAACCAAGACATGAGAATGTCACTCTTCCAGAAGGAAACACTGCATACTTGAATTGCACTGCCAGGGGTGCCCCTCCACTTTCCACTGGCTGGATTACCCCTGATGGAATGCAGCTCCGTCCCTCACAGTTCATCAATGGACGTAACATGTTTGTATTCCCAAATGGGACACTCTATGTTCGTAGTCTCTTTCCGACAGACGCAGGGAGGTATGAATGTTCAGTAACCAATGTGGTTGGCACTGCACGGAGGACCATTATTTTGACTGTAAGGAAGTCCATAATATACTCAAGAGCCAAGATTACATTCTCTTCGCCTCAAAAAACAGATGTCGTCTATGGAGGCAGGTTGCACCTGGACTGTATTGCGTCAGGGAATCCAGAACCCAGGATCATCTGGAGGACTCCATCGAAAAAACTTGTGGATGCTCACTACAGGTAATCTAAACACTTCACTGAAGCACAGGATAGTGCATTCTGGGTTTATACACATTAGAAAAATATACACATAGCTATTGTCTTCCTTTCTTTTTCCTATCTCTCTGCATTTCTCTTGCTCCTTAAAGCATGCACTGTTTTCATAACTTTGCATCTTGTTTTGACTGATGAGACATGTTACTCTTTGCATGCAAATCAAACACTCCAACTGTTCTTCTAAAAGGAGGGCACATCTGGTTATGAAATCTCAAGCATCAAGAGTGCAACACTACATAAAAACCAAAAATCTTCTGTTAATAACATTTTACATTATGGTGCTCAAATTACACATATTAAATATTAATAATAATAATAATAATAATAATAATAATAATAATGTCTTTTTTGTATATTTCAGTTATGATCAAAGGATAAAAGTGTCTGCCAATGGTACACTATCCATCGTTTCTGTGACAGAGAAAGATGATGGTGAATACCTCTGTGTTGTCCGCAACAAAGTCGGGGATGATTTTATGGCCTTTAAGGTCATCGTCCTGGCAAAACCTGCTAAAATTGAGCAGAAGACAGAGTCTGATAAGAAGGTGATGTATGGAGGAAACCTAAAAGTTGACTGTGTCGCCTCTGGACTACCCGACCCTAAAATCCAGTGGGCATTGCCTGATGGCACTATGATCAACAGCATCATGAAGTCTGAACGTAATGTTGGCAGTCGAAGTCGCAGGTATGTTGTCTTCGACAATGGAACCCTCTTCTTCGACGAAGTAGGGATGCGTGAAGAGGGCGACTATACTTGTTATGCCGAGAACCAGGTTGGAAAAGATGAGATGAAAGTGCATGTAAAAGTAGTTGCAGATGTTCCTGTGATTGCTAATAAGACAAATGATGTAATCAGGGTCCTGTATGGAGAATCCGTCTCTCTGCAATGCAGTGCCAAGGGTGAGCCAACACCTCTTATATTGTGGTTTTCACCCACTAATAGAGCCATAACTTCAGGTTCAGACAAATATTTTATACATGATAATGGGACTCTAGTCATTCAGAAAGTTCAGCGATTCGATGGTGGGAACTATATATGTCTTGCCAGGAACAATGCAGGGCAGGATCGCAAAGTGGCCAGAGTAGAAATCCTTGTCTTTCCACCTGCTATTAATGGCCTCATAGGTACCACAAACTCAATGAGGGTTTCTAGTGTGAGAGATCAGCAGAAACTGATTGACTGTGAATCCACTGGCACCCCTGTTCCACGTGTCATGTGGGTTCTTCCAGAAAATGTTGTACTCCCTGCACCATATTATGGCAGTCGAATGACAGTACATCGCAATGGCACTTTGGATATCCGTTCAGTGAGAATGACCGATGCAGGCCAGTTAGCCTGCATTGCTCGTAATGAGGGAGGCGAAACAAGGCTTGTTGTTCAGCTTGATGTAACAGATATTTTAGAGAAGCCAAAACTTAAGAGTCCTAAAATGGAGTCACTCTTACTGACTGTAGGCAGGACCATTAATCTTAACTGTTCAATTGATGGGTCACCAACCCCACAACTGACTTGGATCCTTCTAAATGGCTCTCCACTACCGAGTGGTGCACAATTCAATAAATTCCTCCACAAGTCCGATGGGACTTTGGTCATTAGTAACCCTGCTCTCTCAGAGGCAGGCACATATCGTTGTTTGGGACGCAGTGCTGCTGGAATGGTTGAAAGAACTGTTACATTAATGCCAGGACACAAGCCAGAAATCAATAACAGGTATAACTCACCTGTTAGTATCACGAATGGGCAGAGTTTACATCTGCACTGCTTGTCAAACACTGACTCTGTCCGCCTCGCCTGGACCCTGCCGAGCGGGATGGTCTTAAACCGACATCAAAGAGCAGGTCGTTATGCTGTTCTTTCCAATGGAACCCTCTCAATCCAACAAGCCTCTGTCCATGACAGAGGCTCATACACCTGCAGGGCCTCAAATGAATATGGAAGCTCCCTACTAACTGTCCCAGTCATCATCATTGCATATCCACCCCGCATCACTAGTGGTCCAGCTCCTGCCACCTATGCTAAAAGAGGAGTAGCAGTACAACTCAACTGTGGGGCCATGGGTATTCCCAAAGCAGAAGTTGCATGGGAGACCCCAGACCGAACACGGCTTATTGTCAGCCCCCAGCCACGGCTGATTGGGAACAAGTACCTCCATCCTCAGGGTTCCTTAATCATCCAGAATCCTACAATAAGAGATGCTGGATTATACAGATGCACAGCCAGAAATGTGGTAGGGGTTGACTCAAAAAGTTCATACCTTTATGTGTACTAAGAAACACAAGGAGATCTACTCTTCATATGCCCAAGGAACTGCGACGTTAAGACAGCTTAACAGCAATAGCATTTGTCAATGTGAAATATAGAAAGGAATCAGCCCAAAGAAAAAAAAAATACATATTTTATTAAAGTTTGCAAGTAAAACATTGTGAAATGTAAAAAGGTACTATCCTTCAAAAGCTTGGTATGGGATTCATGTGATGTAACCAACCTACTGATATTACAAGGCATCTTTCTGCTTTTACTGTTTGACAATGACAGTTTATGTCTAAATGTATAGATGAAACAAAAGATATATATTTGTAGCCATGAAGAAAAATATAAATGATATATTCTGACTTTCAAAGCCAATAATTCAGAATATTTCACAAATCAGGGATAAAAATATTTTAATAATGCATCAAGTAAAGAAAAAAAAAATTCAATTGTTCAAATCATTCATACACATTTTTTTTTAAATGAATCACGTTCCAAAAATTACTTTTTCCCCAGTATTACATACACAGATTCTCAGCTTTCAAGAATTACTATCAAATCAGATACAAAGTTGCCTACAATAGCTTTCTCATATGATTCTCATATGATTTTTTTATCTGCATAGATCTGTTTTTAAAATTTTCATACCTTTCAGTTGTTTCAGTTGTAACACTTATAAATTATTTGTTCTTTGAAAACTAATGTATTTCTATTTGCATATTTTTTAATAAAGATAAGTTTTAATAAAAAAAGTTTGATGTCAGCCATTCTGATACAGATAATACAGATGCTACCCTTGGAAAACAATGCCCTTCTGTGCTTTAGAGAAATAGGTTAGAAATCAGAGGCAAATGTTTTGTCAGCAGAGTGATGAAAAGAGAATTATTGCACTGTCATGAGAATGTGTTGCAGAGAAATAAAACATCAGGTATTCAAGGGGGTGATTCCTTTTTGATTGTATATTTACAACAAGCACCATCTTGGTCCATTATCCTGCCTTTGGGTGGACATCCAATAAAAATATGATCATCTTAACAATCTGCATAAACAAAGGCCATCAATCATTTTGCACAACAATCTGCTATAAAATATAAATATGTATATTCTAATACAACATTTGTGCCTAACAATATGAAGCAAAGTGATGGCATTTTTTTATTATTATTTATTTAATGTGATCACTCTCTAGCCTCTGCTAATGACTATATAAACATTCTCTAAACAGTAAATAAGAACAGATAATTAAAAAATAGATATTATCAACGCGTATAAATAGTATGCCAAATAAAAACAAAAACTCATGGTATTGATACGCAAAAACTGACTTTGGCATGCATATGAAACGCAAGTGTTTGGCGTGCATATAATACACAGTTTTCGCGTACATATGATATATGCACATATGATACGCATCTACCCCACGACCCTAATTGCTCATTGCGTAGCATATACACGTCAAAGTCAATTTTTGCGTATATCAATACCACAAGGTTTTGTTTTTATTTGGCATACTATACGCACTTTCATGAGATCGGGTTGAAATCAGATGAGCCCTCATCCGATTTATGTTGTTTTTTTCAACAACATACATATTTTGAGAAGCTAGTCACTAAATGTCCTCTATATATTCTCTAAAAGTGTGGGAGAACATTTGTAACTGAAAACGTCTTTACTTCTCTCACTATGTGGTGCACCTATGGTTGTTACCATGCATAGCTTTCGTCAAATTCACACAGTCACACTTACTACTACAGAAGAATTATTAATATTGAAGTAACACAAAACTGTGTGAAATCTGTGTGGAAAGCAGGAAAAACAACAAAATCCCAACAACAAAACCACAGAACCTGGAAGAGGTCAAATAAACCTTATCGGATTCATTCATGACTCTGAAACACTTTATGGCAGCACTGTTTACTTCGTTTCATGGCACATGGGTATGTACCAGACGGTGACACACAGCACAGGTAATCTCTCAGATTGCTAAACTGTTTTTGTGCAGTGCCATATGTTGATGGATGTAAAAGTATATGGTTTGTCTAAATGTCAACTGTCAATTATTTTACTACAGTAATGGTTAAAATACACATTTAGAGTGAATCAGAGTTCAATTAGATCTATCTTGTGCTCAGTTGAGAACATATGAAGACAGAGAGAGCATTCAGAAGCGAAGACCTCAATATACTGTGGCTGGCATGATTTATTGAACCAAATCAAATGAAAGATGCTCTCTGACTGAGTAACATAAGCATAAATAGTTAAAGACTTCAAAGAGCTGTCGTGTTAACAAGGCAGAGCCAGAGGGTAATAAATGGATCTAATATTAAAACGTGGAACAAAAGTTTAAAGGTTCCATCATAGAACTGGCTTTGACTTTGTCTGGCCACTAAGTTTGCTTACTATAAAAGTTTGTGGGGTCTGGCAGATAACATTTGGAGACAGGGTTGTTTTAAGCATCTCTAGAGAGAGAAATATGTTTTATAACACTCAAAGGTATAATACCTTTATGATTTTATTTATTTTATCATCTTTTGATACATTTTAAACTCAGACTGTTCTGCTCTGCCAGTGGAGTTGTTAAAGCTAGAGTGTTTATAGGCTGACCTCTAGTGGCAAAAAATCAAAAAAAAAAAAAAAGGCAATTTTGCTGTAGGGCACTGCAAAGAAAGACATGTTGAAGACCATTGTTTGTTAGGCACATTTCCTCTTGGTTGAAGGATGTGTAACTTGATTTTTGTTGAACATTGACAAATAAATACTAAATCATTCTCTCAATTCTTTTCTCAATGATTTAATAATAATTGATTAATACTTAAATAATTGATTTGAAACAGTGTCAAAATGTCTCCCTTAACAGCTATAGAGCATATTTACAATCAATTATTTAAGAAAACTGCAAACAAAAGATCACAGCAATGGCTAAATCATACAGATAGATCTTATCACGTTTAGGTTCCTGATACAGAAACTGAATTTCTAGATTTTTACATCTAGATGTTGAGATTTAACGTTACATTTATATATGAGATATTTTTCAGAGTATTTTTGATATGATCCAGTGATTGTGGCAAATACACAACAGAGGTAGAAAAACAGCTATATTTGAGGAGGGGAAAATGTAACAGTTGTAATGATGATGGATATACAGTACAAACAAAGGGTTTTAAATAATGTTTAAGTTTCCTCATGATGTTGTTAAAGGCGTCTTTACCTATATAATCAGCACGACCTTCCTCTCACATGCGTCGGTGCTCCAGGTCGTCCACCTCTGTCTCAGCAGCAGCCTGCAATTTAAGGGACCGTATGAAAAAACATAACTTTAATAACGCCATTGCTATCAAAATCACAATTATATGTAGTTCTGAGGGGGAAATATACTGGTGGATTCATGACTGCAAATTTAAATCTAAAAACTGTTAAGGTGCCACCGTTAGATGGCAGTATTTACAAAAACAGACCCATCTCAAACTTCATTTTGTGAAGCAGTGTTATTTTAGTTTCCTTTTTTAAAATACTATTTCAATTTTTATTCATGAAATAGTTTTATTTTCACATTTTATATTTTAGTACTTTTTTATAATTTTGTGTTCTTGTCATTTTATTGTTTTTTTTATATTTCTAGTTTTTATTCAATTTTATTTCAGTTTTTATTTCAGTTTAGTAAATCAAGTTAAACAAGCTAAATGAAAACATCAAATGTTGCCTTGCCAACAAGCTGAAATAAAATAATTGTAAGTATTTTTATCTTTTGTTTCAGTTAAAGTTTTTTTTTTTATTATTATTTCAAATTATTTCAAGTTTTTGTTTTTTTGTTTTTTTTATTGCAAATACCCCAATGTTCACTGATTTTTTTTTTTTTTTTTTTTTTTTTTTTTTTTAATTAACAAATTTGAACTTTTTGAACAAAGCTCAGATACTAAAGTATCTGGGAAAGATTTAATAAGCATTAAAAGAACTACAACAACAAAATCAGCCATTTTCCCCAAAAACAGGTAAATCAGCATATTTTTCTACATACAGCTGCTCCAGTGGCTGTGGCAGAATCATCAGCAGTCTCTGGTTCTGTTCGCTCACTCTCTTGCTCAGATGGAGGGCTGACTACAGGGGTCTCTTCAGTCTCCCCACCAGTCAGAACATCAAGGAGAATATTCTGACATGACGGGATAAATAAGTAATTAAATAAATATATAGGCCTTCTCCTAAAATACGCATGACAAAATATATGCACATTCACAATACATGCAATAAATTATTAATTCAAAATCAGGATTTGGAGGTGGCGGAGGGGAGATATGAAACGACAAACTTTAGCTTCTTAACTTTGCTTCAGCTGAACTTAACTTGTAATTGTATTTTTGTTAAATGCATGTGTTCATTTATTCATAAAAAATAGTTTGAAATAAAAAAAAAAAAATAAGGGCCTGCCGAAGGCAAGCATGAACGCAGCATAAATGCTTAATGTAATGAATTTTAATTCATAAAGCATGTACACTCGTGAGGTAACGGAATGTGTCTACTGGTTCAAACTAAATCTGCAATGGAGTATGAAAGAAATGGACTGAATGGATAAACAGCAAACTGACAATTTTATCTTTTACTTAAATCAAAGGTTCTGGTCCAGTTTAATCCCTAAGCCTTTGCATTAGGCGTAAACTGAACTCTTCACATTCATTGTGTTTTTGCAACCATCTGATCTCGTTTATGCTCTCTTTGTGTTGTGGTGAGTCACTTTTGGGTGTGTCACTGGATTTTTCTAAAAGCCCAGAGGGCACAAATACTCTTAAAGGCGGTGGAATTGATTTAGAGAAGGACAAAGCGAGAGGCGAATCAAAACTGCATAATGTAATTTTTCACAGTTCTTCATTTCGGTTCTTCAAACCTTCATTTCTCTGGGCAGTACCACTTACCGATTCCTCTGACTTTTCGGATGAGCTAGAGCTGATTGTTAGTGAGTCCAAAGTCAGAGGAAGAGAGGGCATCATCATTATCTCTGTGTGGTGGGCTTCAGTGCAGCTCTTTTGGCTTTGTGATGGAGTCTGATGTGTTTGTGGAGAAACCAACTGCTGCACTGACTGCAAACCAAGAGAAAGACCAGAGATGACTGACAGTTTAAATACAATTTAATATTAGGTCCATTAAATAAGATAATTATGCTAATGGTGTGTTAAAATGAGAGTTCACCCAAAAATGAAAATTCAGTCATTTACTCAACCTCATGTGGTTCCAAACCCATTAACTGCTTTATTCAGTGGAACATTAAATAAAAAAATAAAAAATAAAAAGATTTTGAAGAACGTTGGAAAGCAAGATTTTTGTTGCCCATTGACTTCCAAATATACAAAATATACAAAGGAAGTCAATAGGAGCTGAAACGTTTGATTACCGACATTCTTCAAAATATCTTCTTTCATGTTCCACAGAAGAAAATAAGTCATACCCGTGTGATCATTTGCAAAAACTTTGGTTTGTATTCCTTGAATACAAAGTTACTTTGGATAAAATATTTATGCATTTTGCAGACACTAAGTCACAAGAACAGCCAAATGGGCCACGTATGTATTATTACTATGTACAACATAAAAAAACAGATATCTGATGTGTGTGTACTCTTACATAGTCTTCATACTTGTCATCCTTCTGAACTTGTAGCTGTCTTTGACTGTAGTACTCCACCCACCATAAATTCATAAATTGCTGAAAGTTCTTGCTGGAATCCCTTAAAGATGACTCATTGTCATATGTGATTAGTTACTAAACAGTTCACAAATACAGGAATAATTGGTATACTTAATGAGAGTTTGTGTGAAAACGTACTGCTGAAATGCTGGTAGATACGTGTAAACGGCACCGGCTGTGAGGTTGTACACAAATGGTAAATGCTTCCTGATATCTTTTACTGCCCAGTCACTGAAGAAAGTGTTTAAAACACCCTTATCTCCTCCTATACATGACACAACATGACATAATAATGTCATTAATAGATGTATTGGTTGTGCTAAATTATTGTGCAAAGAAAGAAGTAATCAATCAATGCAGTGTTGCATAGGCCTACACTTCCATTTAAAGTTTGTGGTTAGTAAGATTTGTTTTAATGTTTATTTTTATTTTTATTTATTTTTTTTTTTTTTGAAAGAAGCCTTATGCTCACCAAGAATATAGTAGAATACAATATAAAACATTAAAAGGATAATTCACCCAAAAATTGTCATAATTCACTCACCCTCATGTCATTCCAAACCTGTATAAGTTTGTATAATTATGTTGACCACAAAAGATATTTTGAATAATTTTGAAGAACCAAACTGTTGTTGGTTCCCAATGACTTCCAAAGCAGGGAAAGAAATACTATGGAAGTCAACGGGGACCATCAATTTTTGGCTGAACTATCATTTTAATATTACACAATAATGTTAAAAAAAAAAAAAATATATATATATATATATATATATATATATATATATATATATATATATATATATATATATATATATATATATATTCAAATGTAATTTATTCCTTTAATGCAAAGCTGGATATTCAGCAGTATTACTCCAGTCTTCAACATCACATGATTCTTCAGAAATCATTCCAACATGCTGATTTGCTGCTTGAGAAACATTTCTGAATGTTTTCAGGATTCTTTGATAAATAGAAAGTTCAAAAGAACAGCATTTATTTGAAATATTTTGTAATATTAGAAATGTCTTTACTGTCACTTTCTAGTGAATGCATCTTTGCTGAATAAAAGTATTCATTTCTTTCAAATAAAATCTTACTGAAACCTTTGAATGGTAATGTATATGCGGTGCTCTTCTTGTTTTTAAAGATTAAATAATACAAATGTGACAAAGCAGCATTTGAGGCTAATTAAAGTTCCAACAGGCTTTGAGCACATCCGATTTAGACTGAACTTAAAAGATCTGAATGTAAGATCAGCTAAATATAACCGTGTGACTCACCATCAAAGCTGCCGTGCTGTGCAGCGTGTTCCAGTATTTGGGGATGGGTATTCAGGGAGGGCCTAAACACAAATACCCTAGAGTTGAAGCAATCCGGCCAGCCTGGATCAGGTGCAGCAGACAATTCTTCATATTCAAACAGCTCATCAACATCACACAGTACCTGCCGCACAGAGTTATATTACAGACAAATTGTGGGACTAACACCTCATGCATTATTCTCTAAAAGTCTGTAGTTTAACTGCACTGTAACATTATGTTCATTTTATTATTGCATATTGTGAATAAAAGGCTATTAATAAAAAGCCAGTAACTTTGCTTTTGGATATATATGTTCCTAAAGCAATAACTTTGAACACCTTGGTGTTTAGTAGCCATCTTTACTGTCAAGCACTCACAAGTGTGTCTGCATCCAAGAACACACTTGGTGTACTGTGTAAGGGTCCAACAGTGGAATTTGGTGAAGGTGACCCCCAGTTCAGGACGTTGCAGCCAGGTAAGATGAGCCTTGTCTCTACTGTCCAACACATCTACCACTACAACTTCATCAAACACGTCCTCCAGAACCAATCTATGCAAATGCATAAAAATCAATGAGCCACAAAAGTCAAAGACAATCCAAAATAGATGGGAAGCAACCGAAAATAAAATTAATGTTGCACTGAAAACTATTACAGACTTGGCAAAGTGTAATTAAAATCAGGGTACAGAATGAGATTTGCATTAATGTTGTTTCAAAATGAATGGTGGAGGATAGTTACTCTCTCACCTTGATGCTCTGGGGAAACCATAGCCACTAACTTCCTCGATGTTCCATGCCTGTGCAAACTTTTGCCTACTACTAAACATCCCATGCTATATGCATCTGTGGTGGCCAGGGTCACACATGCCTGAGCCCCTGAGAGACAGAGACAGATAAAGCATCAGACAGAACTGGTAAAAACAAGACAAGAGTGCAGTAAATGTGCTTTGGGCCAACATACTGTAAAATTCTAGTCAAAATTTTTAGACACATTTGACTTTAACGATGATCTTATATTATGTTTTAACCAAACTTTGGTCTTATGTCTAAATGCATGAAATTATTATTATTTTTTGACAAAATGTACCAGATAGTGAATAAAAAGAAGGCATCAAATTATTTATAATAACCTTCCATGGTCACACTTTATTTTAAGGTCCAGTTCTCACTATTAATAACTATCAACTGCGACTTTTGCCTCAATGAATATAATTTGCTGCTTATTAGTTAGTAAGGTAGTTGTTCAATTTAGGTGTTGGGTAGGATTAGGGATGTAGAATATGGTCATGGAGAATATGTGCTTTATAAGTACTAATAAACAGCCAATATGCTAGTATGCATGGTAATAAGCAACTAGTTAATAGTGAAAATTGGTCCCTTTACTAAAGTGTAACAGATTCCATTAACATTTGTTAACATGAACAATTAAAAACACATCTGAAGCATTTAGAAATCTTAGTAAATATTTAATTTAATAAGACATTATTAAAATCAAAAGTTGTATCTGTTAATATTATTTAATGAGCCTAAGCTAACGTGAAATAATGAATGCATTTTTATTATTTTTTTAACAAGAATTAATAAATACTATAACAAATGCATTGTTCATGTTAATGTGTTACTAATGAAACCTTATATTGTGAAGTCTTACCAATGCAATAGGCTAATAATAATAATAATAATAAAAAAAAGTGTCCAACTTTTGACTCGCATTAACAAGGAAGGTTTCCAAATAGATGGCACACAAGGTCTCAAGTTGAACTCACTGACCAATCACATTCAGCAGCCAGTATGATGAGCTGGTTACTGATATACACAAGCTATCACCACTGTTGTCTTCCTGACCCTCTTTTCATTGGCAGACAATGACACAATGACACTTCACTGTATGGTCAGTGATTGAACTTCGAATGAAACAACAGGCTTGAAATGCAAATAGAGTGCTTATAGTGCTTACTATTGGTGACATTTCAAACACCATTATTATTTAAATAACTAAGTTGAATAGGTCAAAACACCACACATCCTACTCAAGTCAATGATTTAAGGGTGCTCAATTAGGTTATATTTTTTATTGTCTAGTGTATGACATTTGGACGAAAACGGTCTAAGTGAACTTACCCGCCATCTTAGTTTTTCTATCGCTTTTCTAAGTAATGAGGGAAATCTGTATGGAACAAGTGCTATAAAGTAAATAGCAGTGTTTAAAATAAATGGCAAGTCGATGAAACGATAGTCGTGCTATCTTCAAATAGCAGCGCGCCTCAGTCAATGCTCAGTGACTAGTGAAAACTGTTAGTAGCCTAAAGGTCACGCGACAGGGGTCATTCAACCCAACTGAACATAGATCTACCGATATCGAATATAGACGCATTTAACTTATTACACTGAATACTGAGAGGAAAACAACCGCGGCGCTCAATGAAAGAACACAATATTGCATTATATTTCATCAATATTAGAATGAACAATAATTCTTAATCCATAACTGGACATAGACTTTATTTGGTTAAGAAACAGCAAATGCATAATTTAGACACTAGACACTTTATTACACATACAATAAATCATCAATCATAGTTTCTCTGGATGGTAAAAGAGATGCATTAGCTACACACGCATTCAATGCAAATTGCTTGTGATTATAAACTCATCCATCTTCAGCAGTAGGCTATTTACAGTAATACGAGTCTTTTTACCTTGTCAAATTATTCCATTCTATTTTAAATGTATTTAAATATAAAAATGCAAATGATACAGAAGTGAGTTGGCATCCCATAATTTTAAACTCCATTTTATTTTAGTTGCAGTGTTTCCCCTGCCATTACAGTGTTTTTTTTGTTTTTTTTTGGAAAAAATAAAACATTTCATTGGGCACTAAACATGTAATTTGTTAAACTTTTAATAAATTGATGTTACATTGTTTAAGTTTCATGATTTTAATTAATTAGACATGCTTTTTGATTTTGAAACATTAAACGGAAAAAAATGGAACCCCCCACCCAATCCCCACCCCACCCCAAAGCCATAAACCTAGGGGAAACACTGAGTTGACATTTTGCCACCAGTAACTCATTGATTCTCATCAGCATACATTATTAGCAACATCATCATCCTCTTCCTCAGAGTCTTCTGTTTGATTGGTAAAGAAGGCAGTTTCTAATTCAGAGTAACGCAAGAATGAACAAAAGCCTAACTGATGCATTCACCTGTATAGACAGCTTGTGCTTTACAATAGCAAGTCCCTTACGCAACTTGCTGTACTTCTACAAAAATAGTAACAATTTGTCGTTTTAAAATGCAGTATCTTACATTGGCACTATTTGAAATACTAAAAGCCATTTAGTGACTCTACCTCCTCTAAAGATGAACAATTAGTTACACAAAAGATTAAATACAGAAAAAAGATACATTCTTAAACAAAAAGATTAGAGTCAATACAACTTAGATAATCAAATTTAAAAAAATAAAATAAAATAAAAACAAAAACACACTTACACTAACACTCTTAAATCATTAGTTTTAAACCAGCCTTTCATGTAACAGATGTTTCCCATAGGGTTAGGCTCTCCATAGCTATGCTCAGTGTGCATATATACTTCAGTGTGCAAGTCCAACACAATTACGATGAACGGAGCAGGTTGCTGAAAACTTTGGGAGAGAAAATAGTAAATTATGTTATGTTATCTACTAGGTGAGACTTGTATCAAAATGCATGAAATCCATATAAAAGAAAACTGGTCAAAGAAATATAACTTCTCTCCATGGTATGAAAAGTTGGTTGGAAAACAAAAACAAACAAAAAAAACCTTACCTTGAGGATCAGATTGAGTACCATGGTTTTTGCCACTCTCAGGATCCTGCCCTATAAAACAAAAGGTACCTTTTAGCTTATTCCATGAATTAATTTTGTTAAAGCCATTTTCATAAATCCTGTTACTAAAGTCTTATGATGACATAACTTACACTTGGACAACTCTGTACTAATTGTACTGTTAGCCTCTTTTTAACGCTCTCTCAAAAAACATGACTCTGGTGGGACTCGAACCCACAACCTTTGAATCACTTCTCTAAGTGTAGCTTAGAAGTCCAATGCGCTATCCATTGCGCCACAGAGCCTCCTGATGAAGACCCGAGGGCTTTTGTAATACAAGCAAAGCAGTTAAACTGCATGCCACGTCATACACCCAACCCCCACTTCCTCTACAAGAGCTGCTGCGTTAGTTGAGCTACTTCAAAATAGCCCAAGTACTGTGACTCCCACAAGTGTCAATATACAGTTGTGAAGCAAATTATTAAAAGGTTTTAAGATCAAAAAAGTTTGAAGTCTAAAGAGTTGTTTTGTTTTTGCAATCAGAACTGCTCAAAAAAAGTAAGCGACTTCTATAAATCAAAACCAAGGTAGTGCTTATATAAGGATTCTGACTCTTTCACTGAAGAAAAGTGCCAAACTCACCTCCTTGTATTTTGAAACACAGTTTCTTTTTCTGGTAAGCAAAGTAACTTGAGGCGGCACCGAGGATAGCAACACCCACAGAACTAATGATGGCAGCCATGGTTCCACCTGTGGGATACATTTAAAGGGATAGCACAAACAATAAAAGAGTTTTAAATAGTTTAAGAGTGTGCAATTGTTATATTCCTATGTGCAACATGGGAATATAACAGGAGGTCAAGCAAACTGTAATAGTTTTGGCCACTAGGGTGTGCAACAGCTGTTTCCTATTCTCCACAGAAAACTTGGCAAATGTTACTGTACATATTGTTCTTCAACTAGACCTGTTTTTAATTGAACAGATATAGCAACTAGTACAGTTTACAGCATGCATACAGACTTACTTAGGGGTTTGCCTCATTTAAAATCATACGGTCACTAAATGAAATGATTTATTTGTACTACTGATCAAAAAGAGAGATTCATAATACTAAAAGTGAGTCACTACATATTTGAAACTGTGCAATTTACTAAACTAGAAATTTAGCTGTTGCGTTGCTGATACCACTGGGGTATGTTATCCAGTGTAAACATGCTGGGCGTTGCCTGCTAAACTCATTTGTGTGTACGCACACACATCACATGCAGGAGAAGGTCAATTGTCTAAGCAAACTACTTATCTAAACTAATGACTGCAAAATTATTTCAGATCTGAAGCTATGCAGATTTGTCTCCCTAAACTTCAGGCAGCTAGATAAGAGGCAACTGCTAATTAGCTGGCAGACCAGTGTTCTTCACACATGCTCACTGTGCCATTGTTGATGGTGTTTACACAGCGAGATGTGCTGGCAATTAAAAGAACAGGTCACAGCCATTGGGGCGTGACTATGACATTAACCAAACAGAGGGAATTCTCACATTTCACTTTATTAAAAAGAATCACAGATACAAAAAAGCTGCTAAAATGTTTCAAGAAATCAAAGAGTGACAGAAAATAGCTACTTCTGTGGAAAAGAAACCAGACAAATCGTGAGCCTGAACAAAACTGTGAACCAAGACATTAAAACAAACACCAAAGAATGCCAATGTTAAAAGGAGTCTTTCGTGAAAACAAAACCAGCCAACATGGATATATGCAAAAGATTAACAACAGTACATGCAAACTACCATGTGCTTCAAAATACATGCCTGCGATGTGTGGTAAAAAAAAAAAATAATAATAATACACAATAGTGTGAAGAAAATATAAAGAACCTTGTAGCACTATAAAGAACATTTTGACTAATGGAAAGGTTCTATGACCTTATTCTGACTGTCAGAAAAAAAAAAAATAAAAATCTCCCCTCAAGAGAGATATGGAGGCGGTTTGAAATGTGATTCCAATCATATTTTTACAGATATCAGTCTGGAAGCTCTGGCTGCTCAAATAGGATTTCAAATTGTCTTTTGCATCAGTCTTGACAATGACAAAATCAAAACCGGTGACATATGGCAGAAGTATTCAAATAGTATTCAAACAAAGCCACAGCTGCATGGTATATACACAATATATACTGGTCTCCTCCATCGCATAGTTTTTCTTGTGCGACAGAGGAGTTGCACGACTGCGACTTGACAGATACTTATTTGGAGATCAAGATGTCTGTTTTGAAATCCTCATTAAAAACGTGGGTACGTCTGCGTCATAACCAAAGCAACCCATGCAGATAAGTAGGTTACGTCTGGACACACAATCAGATTTGATCACTTGCAATTAATAGTGCAGGAGAGTCTGCTTGAAAAGACCTGATTTGAGAATTTTTTTTTTTTTTTTTTTAATAAAAATCTGATCTGCCTGGAGTCTGAACATAGCCTATGTTAAAGGTTTCTCATGAAACCACTGATGGCAATAACAAGGATTTATTTTTAAGACTGTCTGTGTAATGAATCAGCCTCTTTTTACCTTAAACATCAAAGCGTCTAGGGTTAAAAACATTCCTATTCCGCCTCTACTCTCTTTGAGATTTGGGACAGCATAATCCCTGCATCCGCTAAGCTTTTAGTTGAGACCCACACACAAACATTTGCCAACTTCAATCTTCTGGTACATTTTCGAGGTCAAGTAAGTCTAAAACCAAGTTTTAGCCAAAAGAGAGTTGTGTGACAATGATTCGACCACAAAAATTAATTCTTAAGAAATGGGAAATAAAATGGCAGCCATGAGCAGAGAAAAAGGAAACAGTAATGGAATGCTCAACATGGCCTTGGGGTTAATTCACTGTACCGTAAAACCGGATGAGAAACTACTCATTTGAGACATTCCATGCAAAACCAGTCAATCTGTTATGTCTATTGGCAAAAATTCAGAGTGTGCCTTACACATCTACATGGTGTAAACACAAGAATAAGGGGGGAAAAGAATGACCGGAAGTCATGAGGATGTCCTGAGAAGAAAAAAAGATCACAGCAAAATCCCCAGAGTTAAATCAAATCTGCTCAGAGTACATATTGCCCCAATCTACAGAGTGTTAAAGTAACACTGAAGCAGAGTTACCACTGTTGTGGATTATGTGATAAGTTTTCATGTCTAAAAGCCTGAGCAGTAGTTGTTCATCTTCAACATTGTTAACAGCGGGTTTTCTTTACTAATGCTCACTCATCACTTAATTAATCGCTTAATTATCCCATTAACTTTAACTCGGCTTCGGAGTTACTTTAACACTTTGTAGATTGGGACAATATGTACTCTGAGCAGAGTTGATTTAACTCTGGGGATGTTGCTGTGATCTTTATTTCACAGCCAGAATCATCATTCATTTGTATACATTGGCTTCCACCCACTGCTTTTTTTAAATATACAAATATAAAATATCAGTAAGTTGGTAAGATTTAAAGAAGTTTTTAGAAGTTGTTATTCATTTTTTTTTTTTATGAAAAATCTCTTAAGTCTGCATTTATTTGCTTAAAAATACAGTAAAACAGTACTGTATTATGAAATATTCTTGTAAAACATTACAATTTTAATTTAAAATTATTAAATATTATTGCAATATTATATTTTTGATCAATTTAATTGAAGAATAATAGTTTTTTTTTTTCTAAAATGCTTTTTAAAAACTTTACCAACTCCAAACATTTTAACAGTAGGTGTATAGGCTTATTATAATCTTTACCAACACACAAAGAAACCAGTAAAATCAGTCAGTAATACAAATAAGATCAATTACTCCTTTCCAAATGTCTAAATCAATACAATCACTAATCACTTGATCATTACCAAACATGCATCTCATCCTGAAAAGACCATAAGCACCAGCAGTCCCGGCCTTACAACCAAGTATAACTTTCCAACCATGTAAACAATGTGTAAAACCATTTAAAAACCCGACACAAGCAAAGGAGGTTGCTATCCAGGACAGTTAGAGCTCTGCTTTTTCCTTGGTTACATTCAGAAGTTCCCGTAACTGCTCTAGCACGGGCTTTACTACTTGATTAAACTGGGAAATCCAAACACTGAAGGCTTCTGGTACATTATCGACTAGCATCTTGATAATCTGGAGCCACTGCTGGTTAAGATCTGCAACGACAGGCAATCGAAGCAGAGATTTAGGGCACAGCCACTGGCGGAATGAACAGTCAAAACAATCAGTCTTCAAATATACTAAAAGTACAGCATATGACTGTATGACTATTCACCAACCATTTACTATTCCGACATAGAAGAAAACATCTGCTAGTGGAAAACCTCAACATGTACTGCCCACAATAATTGTTTCTGTCTGTTGAACCGCCCTGTCCTTATATAAGAACTGTGTGACAGTTAGTCATCTGACTAGTGCAGTTTTCATGGTCTTGCTCTGTACACTAAAATATTTTAGCTTTGTGGTCAGACTCATGAACTGTCTCATTCTTGATTAAAGAAACAATCTGAAGCAAGGGGAAATGCTAACTCCAATGGGAAAGACAACAACACTGGTAAGTAAACCAAGCTTCGGAAAGGACTAACAGCTATAAGTGACGTGAGGAACAGAGAGTGAGTGAGAGCTAAAGCAAAGACACTTCCCAGAGGCACTCCTTTTCATGCATTTCATTGGACTCTTTAGGTAAACTCCATAACAACCTTCACGTTGTGGCCGACAGTTTTTCCAAAACAATTACTGATGGATGGAGATAAAACCTTGAGTACAATTTAAATAAAATGAATGAATGTTTAATATTTACCTTGAGTCTGATCAGAGGCACCACCTAATGAGAAACATAAACAAATTTACTTCAAGAAAATTTTAAAAATCTCTTACTATTCAAGATTACGAAATAAAAATTAAAAGTTATAAACCAAATTGCAAGTATCTGCCATAAATGTAAGGAAATAAATACCATTGTCATTATACCCAGGATCATCTCCTCCTTGCCCTTAAAGCAAAACCAAAAACCACAGTCAGATTCACTCAAAGCACTGATGTACTTCATAGAAAGAATATTTAATAACAAATGTTTTCAGGTTTAGGTAATTATGACTGCATTTGGGGCTTGCAAATGGGTTGAACTTGAAACTTGGCTATATCGGAGTCATAGAAACCTAAGAAAACCCCAAACTAAGAAAAGTAATGATGCAAACCTCCACTTTGGCCTCCATCGGGCTTGTATTCACCCCCTTCATTCACATCCAAGAGGTCTTTGTCACCAAAACTTCCACCACCTCGATAAAAAAAATAAATGCAGTTTCATGAGAACAGCAGTGTGAACAGCAGTGTTTCATGAGAACAGCAGTGTGATTTTTAAAGTGTAAAAATACACTTTTTTTTTTTTTTAACTTGCACAATTTTGTCTCTTCACTGAACTGAAAATGACTGATAAAATGTGCACACAATCCATGATTTTTGTCATCAAAGACCCCACAAAATCACTTTTCATTTGTGGACTTTAGCATGAATGTTTTAAAAGTTTCTGTAAGCAAGTATGCTCCTAAATGACAAAATTGACCTTTATAAGGATATATGCATTCAATTTTTATATATATATATATATATATATATATATATTCTTGATACAAATCAAAAACAATTCTGTACTTTAGTTTCTCGTCAAAATTTCTGTCAAATGAAATGCTTTTTAATAACTGAAGTGCTCCCTGCCCGAAACCAATCACTTGTTCGTGAATTTATTAATTCCCATTTGCTAAATCAAACATTGTGTATTTCTCTTTTCAACTGAAGATCAAACATCTCAAACAGTTAGACAGCCTCTGCATTACAATCCACACTGAATAAACAGAAGAGGACAAACTCAGTATCATCCCCAACATAAATTACATGTTCTTTAAGCTAAACATCATAATTATTACTAGAAATAATTACTGTTTTGTCATAGTAATGGTTTCATATTATTTTTATTACGGGCTAAGCACTGAAGTGGACAATATTAACCATAGCAAATTTGGAGTCTCTAACTCAAAATCTCTAGTGGCACCAACAGGCCAAATTTGCACTCATGCTTCTGCTAATAACCTTTGAACCGTAAAGTCTAAAAGCAAAATAATTTTTTTCCTCCGATTTTAAAAGTCAATTTCTATGGGTCAAGATTTTTTGCAAAGAAAATCTACCTTTTCGAACTTGTAGACGGTTTGTCCAATTTTCACCAAAATTGGCTCATATTCAGAGCATTCTGGCAAAAATACCCACGATAGCCAATGAGAGTGAGCAAGTGTCACCTACCGGATGTTACGTGCTTCTATAACTTGGAAGCCACAAACATGCCACAAAAGTTAAGTACTGAGAAAGAACATCACCCATTTTCTTTTATTTTCTATTTTGTTTTTCACTATACAACAGAACGTGCACCAGGAAAGCCAGCTCACAACGTCAGATGTCCTCCATGTGTATTTCTTCTCTAGTCACGTATGATCTTGCAAGTATCCGTGAGATCTCGTGTCACTGTGAAATTGTTTCTACATTCAACAAGTGTATGGTCTCGCGGTCTGGTCTAATCATCTAGTTTGCATGTTCAGAGGATTATAAGGCTAAAAATTGGTTGAAACTGTCTTCATGTCTTGTGGTCTTCCATGGTTTTAAAATCGGTTAAGATTTGAAAATCTATGTGTCCCAAGCCTGAAGTCTGCAGGAAGGTAGCTCTACAGGAGCAGGGTTGGAGAACCTTGGTCTTTACTGAGTAATTAAAGACAGCTCCTTAGCTCTTCATTTTATCTCTGTTGTGCTTGGTCCCTTAGTTGCCACTTGCAGCTATATTTATTTATTTTGACTTAATTTAGCACAACTGCGGCTGTCACAAGCTATCATGGGAGCTTTGTTGGGATGTGGGCGAAAATCGAGGGGTGGGGTGGAGTGGGATTCACAAGAGACGATAAGCCTATGTGTGAACTGATATTAAGCTAACATTGTAGCTCTACCAAGCACTACTTGGGTTTTCCTCCATATGATGTTAAGTGGCATTTGTATATCTAAGTAAGATTTTATTTGCAACAAAGTCCTTTTATTTCTTTTATATGGGACACTTTTTTACAATAACAGTCATTAAATTTAAAGTTAAGTTCAAATGTCATTGTATTTTGGTGGCTTGATTGTAAACAACTTCAAAAACATTGCAATAAATTAATGCTTTTGAAGAAGAATATTTTGGTCAATTTAGTCAGCTTTTTTATTGAACCAGAGAGAAACTTCAAGAAGTAATGACAGTCTCCATACTACAATAATAATAGTAAGGCTTTCCTCTGTGTATACATATCCTTAAAAGTACAAATGTGGCTATATTATGTGTGTCCCCTTCAAAATAATGAAATATATACCATGGCACCCAACCAAACATTTACTTTTTTTAAGGGACAAGCTCTTTAATATTTTCTGCCCTGACACCATGTTTCAATCTGAAATATATCAACACCTTGGGGGAAACTGTACTCATCAAGGACTTTAATAAAAAGACCTAGGTATGTTCCTAAGATTTTTTTATGTAACTGAAGTCATGCATTATTATTAAAAATAGACAATGTGCACTCCATTTTTTTTTCCTCTCTCTTAAACATAATAAAAACAGCCCAAAAATTTCACTATTACAAGACCCCAACAAACAGGTGCTGACAGAAACATACCAGTTCCTCCCTCTTTGGGTGGGACCACAGGTTTTTTGGGCTCGGTATCTGTAAAGAGAAGGGGGGTGTGGGGTTACACACAGCCGAGAAGTTCCTGAGAAAAGGCAAAAACACTCATTTTTACCTGGACCAAATGCATCAGACAGATCGAAGTCACCTAAGAATGAAAACATGATGTTAATTTTTGCATTGGTAGCTTGATTACTGTACAAAAATGAACACCTGATTTGAAGTAGAAACAGGATTGACCTACAATGAAGTGTATGCATATGTATATTTTACCTCCAGATGGTTTCTTTTTATCTGCAAATATGATAAAAAAAAGGAGCAATGCAGTACATTAATTTTATTAAAGCACTTATTTACAAACAAGACAAAAAGCATCAATAAATTACCTTAAATGAGCTCAATAAAAACTTCCAAATAAATGCATTTTGGATCACTTAAACATTACTATATCACTGGTAGCATTTCATTTAACAGTGTCCTTCTTGTTACATACTTTCGACTAACCCTAAACTCTGACCCATGTTGCTAATTAATATTACTTTAATGTATGATAACACTACTATAAGGACACCTTAAAATAAAAGTGTAACCCTCAAACTTTACACATAATAACAAACACCTCAGTATAATGTTCTCTTACCATCTTCTGATTTGGGGGGAACCACTGCAGGTTTTTTAGGGTCTGTGTACAAAAAAAAAAAAAAAAAAAAAATGGTCAAAGTTTCTCTTACCATCTTCTGATTTGGGGGGGAACCACTGCAGGTTTTTTAGGGTCTGTGTACAAAAAAAAAAAAAAAAAAAAAAATGGTCAAAGTTTCTCTTACCATCTTCTGATTTGGGGGGGACCACTGCAGGTTTTTTAGGGTCTGTGTACAAAAAAAAAAAAAAAAAGGTCAAAGTTTTTTTTTTTCCCCCCCATTTTGAATTTAGGGCAATTCAAGTTTAGTTATTAAACTGAAAAATAGGGGATGGTGGAATTTCAATTGGCATAACAGAGGAATTTATTGAACTGCATGCAGCTGCAGAATTTGATTAGTCCAATTTTTCCCACAAACCATTACTTTTTTCTGAGTAATTACACAATTAAATAAAAAATAATAATAATTAATTAAAATCCCCAAAGGCGGTGTTAATTTTGCCATGCAATGCTACAAAATGTCCATCATAGGGACAAGGGAAATCTTATACAGGACATTTCAAATTAAAATACATAAACAAATGAGGACATTAATAAATAATGAGTTTAATCAATGTGCTGATCATCATATGGGTCAATATCACTGTAGGATGCCTTTTGGTGTCCTGTACATAACTAATTTGCCATGATAACTTAACATAAAAATGACTATGAAAGGTTGCGTTATATTAGGCTAAGTTTTTATACTCATAAAAAAAAGCATTACTTGGCTCTTTAGATACATTTTCTAGATTTATTTTTTTAGTTTTGTGTAAGAGGATGCATGTTATTTTGCTATGTCCCATGCACTGCTCATTAAATTTGAATGAGAGTAGAATACAGTCAAATCCTAAAGTAAAAAAAAAAAATTGTTCTCTATTAATATTTTGTTAAATTTTTGTTAAACTCAATTTGAGTGTATTGATCATTTGGCAATAAAAACAATATTTTTATTTAATAAAAAAGAAGAGTTTGTCCATGTCCCTTGAATGGTTGTCCACACTGTCGTGTTGGGAAATCCACCCATTTAAGAAAAGGCCATCCCGTTTAGTGACATCAGGACAACAGATTTTTTGTCTCTTCAGTGGCAGGAATTTCAACCGCTTAGGTGAATAAGTTGGTGACTTTTCAATTGACAAATTTTCTTCGTCTGAGTTTGCTTACTTGCTTTGCCAAAGCTTAACATGTCCACCCTGTCGGCATAAAATATGCCACAAGTAATTAGAATACAGTATTTTCAAAATATGTAAGTTTAAATATACAAAATTCTCTTCAACAACCAGACTAAATATTTAGCTAGTCAAAGTTTTTGGTAAGCTAATATGATAATTGAAGCTCAAAATGTCCACCCTGTCGGCCATTTAGACTTGAGAGTGGACAGACGCATGACAGGGTGGACTAAATGAAAATGAATGGGGAGGGGGTGGTATATCAGTGTAACTGAGGATGTAATTATATTATTTATTATTATTATTATTATATAATTTTTTTAGAAGTCAAATAAATGTTTCATTATCATATTTTGTCATGATTTGTGTGTTCTGCTTTGTGTCCACACCGTCATGTGCTGGTCCACCCTGTCATCTTGATATTTTACTATAATATTTTAAATAATAATTCAATCGTATCTATATAATCCAGTGTGTTCAATAGCTATGTGTGGGCACAATAACATGCAAACAAAATACTGCATCCAAGTATCACAGTTTTCAGAATCAGAATGAGCTTTATTGCCAGGTATGTTTTACACATACGAGGATTTTTTTTCATGACAGAAGCTACCGCAGCGCAACAGAATGACAGTGACAGAACAAAAAACACAGATAATAAAAAGAAGAATTAAAAAGAACAAGTAAATAAGGAATAACAATATACAAATTGACAATTGTATGTACAGGTATATAACAGTAGACAGTTTTGTATGTACAGGTATATTATGTGCAAATTGAAATGTAGACTAAGTATGTGTGTTAGATAAATAAGTGTATAAATAGTGTGTGTTATTATTGTCAAGTGTTCATGAGATGGATTGCCTGAGGGAAGAAACTGCTCCGGTGCCTGGTCGTTCTGGTGCTCAGAGCTCTGTAGCGTCGACCAAATGGCAACAGTTCAAAGAGGGAGTGTGCTGGATGTGAGGAGTCCAGAGTGATTTTGCCAGCCCTTTTGCTCACTCTGGATAAGTACAGTTCTTGGAGAGTGGGGAGGGTTGTACCAATGATTCGCTCAGCGGTCCGGACTACCCTCTGTAGTCTTCTGAGGTCAGATTTGGTAGCTGAGCTGAACCAGACAGTTATTGAAGTGCAGAGGATGGATTCAATGATGGCGGAGTAGAACTGTTTCAGCAGCTCCTGTGGCAGGTTGAACTTCCTCAGCTGGCGAAGGAAGTACAACCTCTGCTGGGCCTTTTTCACAATGGAGTCTATGTGAATGTCCCACTTCAGGTCCTGGGAGATGGTGGTGCTCAGGAACCTGAATGACTCCATTGCAGTCACAGTGCTGTTCATGATGGTGTGTGGGAGAGTGCAGGGGGGTTTCTCCTGAAGTCCATGATCATCTCCACAGTTTTGAGCGTGTTCAGCTCCAGGTTGTTAAGACTGCACCAGACAGCCAGCTCCTTAACCTCCTGTCTGTAAGCAGACTCGTCACCATCCTGGAAGAGGCCGATGAGTGTGGTGTCGTCTGCAAACTTCAGGAGCTTGACAGAGGGGTCTTTAGATGTGCAGTCGTTGATGTACAGGGAGAAGAGCAGTGGGGAGAGAACGCAGCCCTGGAGGGCGCCAGTGCTGATGGTGCGGGTGCTGGATGAGAATTTGCCTAGCCTCACTAGCTGCTGCCTGTCTGTCAGGAAGCTGTTGATCCACTGACAGACGGAGGTGGGTACAGAGAGCTGAGTTAGTTTGGGCAGGAGGCGGTTTGGAATGATAGTGTTAAAGGCTGCAGTAGAACTCATTCAGATCGTCTGCCTGTTGTTGATTCTCCACAGTGCTGGGGGATGGTGTCTTGTAGTTGGTTATCTCTTTCAGACCTTTCCACACTGATGTCGAGTCGCTGGAAGATAATTGGATCCTTATTTTTTCAGAATAATTCCTCTTTGCCACTCTAATCTCCTTTTCCAGTGTGTATTTTGTCTGTTTATACAAGACTTTATCCTCCTTCCTGTAAGCATCTTCTTTGGCCTGATGGAGCTGTCTGAGTTTTGCAGTGAACCATGGTTTGTCATTGTTGTAGGTTAAATGAGTCCTGGTAGGAATGTACATATTCTCACAGAAACTGATATATGAAGTGACAGTCTCTGTGAGCTCATCCAGATCATTTGCAGCAGCCTCAAAAACACTCCAATCAGTAAGGTCGAGACAGGCTTGTAAAACCCGCTGTCTCGTTGGTCCATCTCTTTACCGTCTTTACCACAGGTTTAACAGATTTCAGTTTCTGCCTGTAGGTTGGTATAAGATGAACCAGGCAGTGATCAGAGAGTCCTAAAGCTGCTCGTGGAAAAGAGTGATATACATCCTTTATTGTTGTGTAACAGTGACCCAGTATATTACTGTCTCTGGTGGGACATTTAACATGCTGTCTGTATTTTGGCAGTTCACAGGAGAGATTTGCTTTATTAAAGTCCCTGAGAATGATTAAAGCAGAGTCTGGGTGTTGTTGTTCTGTGTCTGTGATCAGATCAGATCAGCTAATTTCTGTAAAGCTGAGCTCACGTGCGCTTGCGGAGGAATGTAAACACTCACGAGAATGAACGAGTGAAACTCCCACGGCGAGTAGAAAGGTTTATAGTTAATGAAGAGCGTTTCTAGATCTGAACACCACGTCTTCTTTAACATGGTTACATCTGTACACCACCTTTCATTGATGTAAAAGCACGTCCCGCCGCCGCGCGATTTCCCCGTTGATTCTGCGTTGCGGTCTGCTCTAAACAGCTGAAAGCTCGGCAGATGAAGCGCGCTGTCCGGAATGGCGTCGTTCAGCCAGGTTTCCGTGAAACACAGAGCAGCAGAGTTTGAAAAATCCTTGTTTAACCGGGAAAGCAGAAGGAGTTGGTCCATTTTGTTGGGTAGAGAGCGGAGATGGATGCTAAGCAATGCTAAGTTCTTAATCCCCGCCGACGAAGCTTCACAAGCGTGCCGGTGTTCTGTCGATTTGTGCTACCCTGTCAGATTTTGCTACATCCCATTAAAACAGTAGGTAGTACAATTCGACCATAAAAAAATGCTACCTGTCAAATTATGATTTTTTAATGTCTACACCTACCACAACCCTAAACCTACCCTTACAGTAATGCAAATACAGTAATTATGTGTTATATTCGCGGTTGTGGCTAGAAGGGATACAGCTACCGCAAACCAACAATAAATAATTTTTTCTACCTATTAGATTGTGTTTTATTAACATCTACACCTACCCCAACCCTAACCCTACCTATACAGTAATGCAGATACATTAAATATTGTTGTTCAGCGTGAGAAAAAGGACACAATATTGATGTGCGCATGCGCAATAAGCCCTGGTAGGAAAATCTGACGGGTAGGATAAAATGTCAGGACACCGGCTCACTTCCCCCGTCTGCGCGTCCTGAAGCATCTGAACAGCACCGCTGCTCCACCGACTACAATGTCCAGCAAAATATCAGAATAAACGAAATCCGGTGAAATATCGGGTGATGTGTACTTCCGAATGTCCAGCAATTAGTCTCTGGTGAAACTGATTGCAGGGATATGACTAAAGACAGGACAAACTAACAAAAACATAAAATCAACTGCGGACGACGCCACGAAGGCTGCCATGAGTGGCGCCATCTTACATTTCTCCAAATAAGAAAAAAATACATGTGTGAATTGAATGTTTCTTTAAGAACACATGGTTTACATAAAATCTTTTATATATTTATAATTTGAAAGCAAACAAATAACCCTGTTTAGGAAAGGGACATCGTACCTTTCAGAAAATATAATTTGCATCTTAATTTTGCAATGAAAACGTATTTAACAGTAATATATACGTCCATGACAGGGTGGACATATTTTATGGTTTATGCTTCGAATAATGGCCCATAATTATCTAAAAAAAAATGTGTGGGAGATCAGCTAATATGTTTCTATAGTACTTGAGCGTCTACTATTTATGATATGACAAAGCAAATGGGAAATTAAAACCAAAATTTTTTAGTATTGTGAGGGTTGAAGGGCACTCTATGGTGATATTGACCCATATATTCAGCAGGCCCTAATAAAGGAAACCACAAAAGTGTGATAAAATTAAAGACTAACATGACAACAATTCAACTTTTTTTGTGAATATTTCTGAGCCCAGTCTTACCCAAATCGAAGGCATCTGAAAGATCAAATCCTACAAGAGCAAGGCAAAACCATGTTAAATAAGTCTCTGCATACACTTCCATGTTCCTAACTCAATCAAAACAATAATGAAATATAGCAACTAAAATATGTTAGAGCATAATGTTAAAGGTTACCTGAATCTGGGTTTTTCGGTGGGGCTGGTTTCACTGTTGGCTTCGCAGGGGCTTAAGATCATAATAATATTGTTAATTGTTTGAAACGACAATATAAATAATTATATATTAGAACCGTTTACACAGAAACAAGGTTGGGAGTATGGTGATCCACATTTGCTTGCAAACTACTTTATTATATTTAATATGTATTTATTTACATTTAAAAATATTACATTAAATATCAATTCATAGACCATCAACATAAAGAGAGAACCATACAAATTAAATAGAATTTCCTCTTTACTTACGCTTGTCATCATCAAAAGCATCAGCGAGGTCAAAATCTGCAAGAAAACAGTTATTTTAATATTTTGCATTTCACTAGTACTTTTATGGCCAGTTTAATCCCGATCAAAACACAAGCTTAAATCTAATTTCTTTTAACTAAATCAAAACTGTGCATGTCTAGAAAACTGGCATATACAAATTTCCAGTCTATGTCCTATAAAAACTGTAAAAAAAAAAAAAAAAAAAAAAAAAAAAAAAAAAAACACCTTTCCAATAGAGGATGCATTCAACCACTTCAAAAGCACTCATTGGATTTACTAAGGCCAATATTTCCACTGCAAGCAACAAATTTATGCATATCTAAGCAATACGCAGTCACACTCCAAATACAACTGATATGTAAAATATTCATTACAATAAACAGCCCATAAATGCTTAATGGAATTTGACTAATTAATTTATGAACTAGTTCATTAGCAATCCAAATTGTTAAATTTGATCAAATGGAAACCAATTAGCCTGATTTGAGCTGCATTATGCAATTTACATGTGGCTCCACACCACAGTACAAAACCCAAATAAAGGATGCAAATTGAACTCAAGTCAACTTGTCAACTCAAATGACACTGAAAGTAATTGTTTCCTTGAAATAATTTCCAAATATAAAGGCTATTAGCACTGCAGCTAGCTTTAAAGTGTTCTAAGTTAGTAACAAGACAGCATCTAGTGCTTTTGCAAAGTTACGACTGCATGACCCCAAATAGGAAGACTCAGAAAAAGTAAAAACATCTGTGTCACCAACTCAAAATAAACCAGCCTAGTTCCCAGAGGGTAAAAGCCTTGACTAGTCTAAATGATTGGAATTTGACAGTTCGATTTCACATGAAAACTCCACCTAGCTATACACTGTATGTATCTATTGTGTGTCGTATTAAGATTCACATTGTGACCAAACCCTCCCAACCCTTGAGGTGACAAAGCAGAGCTGAAACTGCGATTAGTGATCCTTCTACATATTCCCAGCACCATTTGCTTTTATTCCCAACTTAAAATATGGAATTTACATGTTAATATGCATAATTTAGCTGTTATTGATTCCTCTGCCTCACAGAGCAGTCCCCCCCCCAATTATAATTATAAAACAAACCATAAATAGTACACTGTCTTTGCCTGTTGTTTGAGGCTTTTGTTCAACTTGAAATATTGTAAATCTTACATTAACAATGCATGATGCTAGCAGATGCAAGGGTGACATGTTATAATGTTGCACTGTTCCATATTTAATGGTTTTTTTTTGTTGTTTTTTTTTTGCAGGCATATGAGTGACAAATAATTTTGGCAAATGCTAACACAACATCGTTAATGAACCAATGATAACAACTTTGTTTGGAATCTTTGCTAGCTTTGAAGGTTGCAGAAAAAGAGTTTTTACAAAAACATAAAATTTTGCTCTGCATTATCAGCTGTTAAGTTGCCTTGGGCAGTGTACTAAAAATACTTAATCCCGTGATGTTGACCCATACTTCCTGTGTTCCTGCATTGAGTCTCAAAGTAAACCAAAACTACTCTCTTTTATTTTGAATTGGATATTGATGTTTTGGCACAATCTGAGATTAGATTCTGCTAACTGGTTTAGGGTTTTGATGGTGAGAAATGCTCAGAGAGCAGCATGGCATGCATAGTGTTTAAGCCAGAACAGATTTTAAATCACAAGCAAAATCAGACGCACCCAAATTTTAATTTTAATGTTTTACAAGTAATACTTGCATCACTCAAGTTTGCCTGATTCTTTGCTTTTCCCAAACTCTAAATGTAGTTCTTCCCAAATGTATTTTTTATGCAATGCAAGGCAATTGCATAAACATGCACCCAGATAAAAGGATCGCTGTGGTTTCAGTTATGACTCAACTACCAGTCATCATCATGGGTTTGCATAGACTATAATGAAAACAGTTCATTGCCCTGGCAACGTAAGCCACAGGATGCGGCCTCTGCCAGTGTGTTTCGTGTGGCAGGCACACAGTCGCACGCTTAACATCGCGTGTAGTGTACATCCGAAAGCGTTTGTTTCATATTTGTATGGTAAAAATAATTTTACATACAGTTTTGCTTTATGTATGTAAAGGGGAACTGGGGGGGAGCAAAGAGGAATCAATAACAGCTAAATTATGCATATTAACATGTAAATTCCATATTTTAAGTTAGGAATAAAAGCAAAGGGTGCTGAGAACACGTAGAAGGATCACTAATCGCAGTTTCAGCTCTGCTTTATTTGTGTCATAACTTTTGGTCATGCTTTTAAAAATATTCCTTACGAAAATCAATCATCGTTTTGATTACCATTCGTATAACTACAGCTTTACTATAAATATCATGGTCAAACTATAGTTAGTGTAGCAAACCCGTGGTTTATCTGTGGTTACTATGGTTTTATTTGTAGTAAAACCATCATGGTTAATTTTCGTAATGTTACCAATACCATGTTACGAAACAAACACGCTTGGTGCTACAATTCTCTTGCCATTCTTCCCATGGGTTGGTGAGTCATGCAGCTTGTATGTGGAAAGATTTCATTTCAAAGAGTCAAACCAATGCAACGACCCAAAGTTTTTTGGTCATTCAAACATTCAACTTTTCCCGTAATACAAAACGGTAAATAACACCGGCAAATATGTTTACTTCATCGCTTCAATTAGGCTACAGCTTATTTACGAGCAATTAAAACAAGCGTTTATATCGTTTGTAGCCTACAGAGCACGGTTAGCAGTGGCAATCGTCAAAAAGTGACTCGCTCCTGCGTCTTTGTTGCGTTATTTTGGGCGCAATACTTCCCAGTGCTACAACTATAACAAGCGCTGTTACCAAAACAAAACGTCAACAGTTTAGATAGGAGACCATACCTTGCGCTCTTGTTGCTACAAGACTTGCCAGAAGAAGTAAAATCCACGTATATGATGAAGCCATCTTGCTGTGAAAATATATAAGATTAAAACAAACTTAGTGCAATTTCAATAATTCGCAAAGACCAGACTTTACGAGCCTTGGAACCAACAACTACAAGTATCTGGAAGGTAAAGTTGAGCAGTAACGTCAGTTACCCACCCCTCTGAGTGATCCAAGCGTGGTCCAATGCTGTTCCACAGTTCGGCCGTCTGTAAAGTCTAATTAAAGTGATGATTCAAAACACTGCGCAGGAAAAAGACGCGCCTCGCCACGCCCTACCTGCGCTTTTTTGAGCTTGTGAGTAGGCTATTAGAACAAGCTTGGTGGCTTATGTAGTGGATGAATTATTACAAACATTCTTCATATAGGCTATACATAACAAATTAACGGAAAATATAAAACTCTTATATTTGTTACGGTGGAGAGAAGATGTCTTAATCTTTAGGTAAAACCAATAATTGTTGAAGGTGACTTTGTAACAAATTCAGCCTATGCGATTTCTGCTGCAACATTTTGTACAAACAGCGTTTACTTAATAGACTAACAATGCCATTGTGTTTTAAGATGAAGTTTTAAGTTTGTTTTTTTTTCTGCTCAAAAATCACTGAACGCGCGTGCTACAATTTTGGATTCGCTTCTAATTTTAACACATTTTTGGCATTAGTGGTGGCATGGCAATAGCGCCCCCTAGCAGACAGCAAAAAAGACTGGTTTCTTACGCCATCTAGTGTTAAACAAACGCGTTGCAACAAGCGTCCAAGCAGCTCTACTGGATGAATTTAACTATGGGAAATATTTCTGATCTGACTCACTGAGAATCAGTATTATAGGCTACATGATTTGACTAGCGCAGTTGGAATTAAAGTTGAAATAAAACACAACCCATTGCCATCTTTGCCAACGGATCTGGTAACGATATAAATCAAGGACACCTCATTTGTAGGACAAAAACCCTAATACCAAGAGCATCTACTCATTTCAAAACCTAAGATTTGCTTTTTTAAAAAAGCGCTTTGTAACGCAACCTAATTATGAAGAGCTATTTCATTTTTTCCTTTTCTTTCCTTTTTTTGAAGATCTTTCACATTTAACATTAAGATTCGTATCATTTAAGATTTAATTTATTTAATCTATCTTTTGTGCAAGCAGTATTGGATGATGGGTATCCTGAAGGGACCTCAGAGTATCGTGCCCCCTTGCGCAAATGGTGTGAGAGATCACCAGTGGATGAGGCAGCGCTCTTTCGCGTGTCATGTTTTTGAAGAGCCCACGCGTTTCACTCTAGGTTCCCCACTCGGCACGCACCAATGCAGATACGGACCGGATCGGACGCTGCTGGCGCCTGAACGTGTATCCATCTTCATTGCGCTCACGGTGTCTGCTTTCTCCAGCTCGCCGGTATCATGCAGTCTTTAATATCCCCAGTCACCAAAGCAATACTGGTTGCACTGTTTATTTTTGCGATCCTGCTCATTTTGTACGTGATATTATGGTATATATGTCGAGATGTGGATTGTGATCACGGGATTTGATTGACATTATTGGATGCGTCTTTAACGACGTGCACCGGGTGTCCCAGCTTTGGCACTGATCAACAAGGGAGCAAAGGGTGACTCTGGTAAGTGCCCTGTTACTAACCTGTTAAACTCCAGGATTGAGAATTAAGAGTGGACAGCACTGATTCGGTATTTTTGTTTTAATATACTGACATTGATTGGGGTGTCCTTTTCCACTAACGTGTTGCGCTTCACTGGCCGTCGGTAACCATTGAAAAGATCTGCTTTCCTTCCACCTGTTAATGTAGACGCATACCAATTCAAATCATTCCATATGTCCAATTTTGAGTTTTTTTTTTAACTAATTTGAATTTGAAATCGGGGACTCAAATAGGCTAAGGAACAACACTGCACCTTATTCTCGTTTAAATTAAATTTAGTGGACTTATTGCTGCCATTTATGATAAAAGAACTTGTTTTCTCATTAGGTTTATATGCAAGTAATGTATCACATTTCATAAATTAAATTCTTATCTTCCCAAATAGACAACAGAAAGCAAAAACAGCTGCGCTATGATCGAAAATGAACAATAAAAGTTGAGATATGATATCGAGGACTGTCAGTGGTTTTTAAGCATGGCATTATCTGAGTGCCGCCTGCTTGTGGTGTACAGTTTATGGATGTCTTATTTTTCTGCTGTCAGATACACTAAAGCAAATATCTTATATCAGTTAATCGCACTGGAAGTTTATGGAAACCTATGGCAAGCCTATTTAACATTTATTCCTTTAAATTAAATAGCATCTATTTTTTTTTTCAGGCTATATGTATAATTACTAACGAGTAATTCGATACAAGTAGCCTACATTTTTCAATTTCCACTAGTAACTATTCAATGGATACTAGTATTTATATTCCATATTACATTAGTCACTAGTAGAGCTGTCTATTAGTCAATTAGTACTTATTTACGTTCTAGAACGTATCCCATTGCTCAACAGTTACATCACCTATTCCATTGTTAGTGGCAACAAATTGAATGCAGTTTTTCCATTTATTTCTTTATATTTTATAGTATGTCAACTATCACAGAATATAGTATTTCAGTTTTCGCTGCTTCCTTTTCCAGTTTTCAGCTAGTACAGGATTGTCCAATCCTGCAGCCCCATCGTCCTGCAGAGTTTAGCTCAAGCTTGTCCCAGTTTACCTACCTGGATGATTTTAGTAATCCTGAAGACAGTGATTACTTTAGTTCAGGTGAGTTTGATTGGAATTGAAGCTAAACTCCAATTCCTCCAAACCCAGCATTACTGGAACTAGTAAATCTCAGTAGTTAATAGTTATCCATTTCAGTAATATTAGAGCTTATTTATAAATGGATACTCATGTAGGCCTGTTTGTCACCAGTAGCCTGGTCGGTAACATTTATCTCAAGCTAGAATTTTATATATGTAACTAGTCAGAAAGGCTAATTTTAGTTCAGTTATTAGTAATATTGAATATATGATGAAAATACAGAAACGTAAAAATAGGCTACTAGTTGGGTTTAGGCGATAAAACGGCTTGCCATAGAAACCTGTGGTTCGCCTGTAGTGCGCTTAAGATGTGAGAGCGTTTGGAATTTGGTTCATGCCTTCAGCCATTCGTTATGGAGAGATTCAGTAAGAACTCATTGCTAAAGCGTCATATGTCTTTATATTTGTTCCTTTTGTTTTCATTTACCAATGCATAGCCCATAATCAGCGTAGATGTTCCATAGTCGGCAAAGCTTTGAATATACGTAATCGTTTCCATTGTTTAGAGTATCTATATTTATCTATTTCTTCTTTTGCAAAACGGCTACAATTTCACGCCACGAGCATTGTGACTCACCGATTAATACTCCGCTCTGAACGTGAGAGGAATCTCAAGTGTCAGCACAGTCACCATAGCGCATCATGAGCGCGTCCAGCTGCCAAATTGCCCTCGAACCTGGGCCACCTATGCAAGTGAGCTTGAGAAAGAACCGCTTGACCCAGATCAGTGACAATGAAGTGCGATACCGACAGAACCCAATGAAGCGCTTACCTTTCCTATCTGAAGGACAAATAAAGGGCAGATGGGTTGTAGTTAACCCAGATTTCATTGTGCTTGTTGAAGATGTATTTATTATTCCTCAGCTGAATCCAAAAATTATAATGATAA
The DNA here is from genome assembly GCA_039654775.1 of Spinibarbus caldwelli. Classification (NCBI taxonomy): domain Eukaryota; kingdom Metazoa; phylum Chordata; class Actinopteri; order Cypriniformes; family Cyprinidae; genus Spinibarbus; species Spinibarbus caldwelli. The sequence goes on from CM077224.1 coordinate 24,276,269, forward strand.
TAAAAACAATTTCATATGCAGTGTTTCTAGGTGTATATTATTTGTGTGTGTGTGCAAGAGAGATAATAGAATGATGTAAAGTCTTTAACTAAACTTATATATTGGCATGCATATTGATGTGTGTGTGTGTGTGTGTGTGGTTATTGTATCATTGTATTCTTTACAAAATGACCAGCTCCATTCATATATGTTTTAAATAAATAAATACATGAATACATATACATACTGTATATACAGTACATATTTTGCAATGATTGTCGAGGACAGAAAAATAAATGATATATTCAATTGTAACACAGCTACCCATTATTCATGCCTTAAAACCACTATCAATAACAGTATGGAGCTGAGAGGTGACATTAAATAAGTCCTAATGCCATATTGATTGATTTCATTACTATTATTAATGCAAGTAAAAAATGGAAATTATGTCATCATTTCCTCACCCTTATGACGTTCTGAAACCAAAAGACTGGTTAATCTTCAAAACACAAATTACAATATTTGAAATAAACCTGAGAGGACTTTCAAATGAGGGACAGAAATCTCTCAGGTTTCATTAAAAATTTCTTAATTTGTGTTTGAAAGAAGATGAACGAAAGTCCTGTGTTTGCATGACATGAGGGTGTGTAAATAATGACAGAATTTTCACTCATGCTCTGAATGCCAACTACACTCCATGTGCACATATGTAACAAATTACGCAACTGTTCTTGGAACAGTGGAACTGGAGAGAGGGAGAAAATAAGAAGTGGTAGAGTGAAAGATGGGGGAGGGTTGGAGCTCCCAGGTTAAAAGTGCTGTTGTTCTGAATGCATTCTGACAAGGAGTCTGCAGATACAAACAAACTCTGAAGGGGTAAATACAACAGCTGTTTTGCTATCCTGGATCCAGAGTAAGAAGAAAAGAGGGAGAGAAGATCGAGTTTATGCGTGAGTGCATGTTTATCTGGAGGCTTAGCACTTCTGGAAAGAACGAGTGTGAGTAGGGATTCAGGTCAGTGTTAGAACATGCTCAGGGGAAGCATCCTCCCTGGCCCTGAAAGGATAAAGCAACATGCCTGCTAAAAGAGATGAAGACAAGAAGAGGAAGCAAGGCAGAAGCTCCTCAGGTCACAATGGCACGTAATTATTAGTTTTTGATAAGTGGCATTGATTTAAACGTTGAGGACAAATCCTGAGTGCCGATGTGGAAAACCAAGTTGTCATTTTGTCACACCTCAGCCTCTTTGACCCATGTCCAACATTTTCCTTTTTTCCCCCTGAATTCTCAAACATTATAAAAATTCAGTAACAGATCCATGTTTTAATTATAAGCAAAATTACAAAGAATTGTCTGGTGCTCAGTTTCCACGACATTCAGCCTCTTTTCTCAGACCAAATCCCTACTTATAAGGCCTGAGAGCACTTCCAGTAGAAAATGTCTGTTTACATAGTACTAGTCAAACATCAAGGATTCTCCACAACCTGCTGTCACTGCACCAAAGCTGAGCTCTGGGTTTGCGTTTCTCTCTCTTGAGGGGTTTTCATGGCACACATCCTCCTTGTATGACAGTAGGCTACATGAATGCATGTTTGCTCCCGACAGAAAAAAAAAAAAAAAAAACTGCTTGTATACACACACACACACACAAATACACTAAATATTATATAAAATATAAACTAAAACTTAGAAGATCTTCGGTGTATCGCTAACATAACTATTTTCATGACAAATTATTATCAGCATAACAATTCAACTGACAATTTTAACTGCAAAATGAACATGAATTTCAAAATGTCTTGGTAACTGACAGCAGAACTTAAGCTGGTGATTTGGCATCTCCACAAGTAAAACCTGATGATCCATGTTATCCAGCAAGATTTGAGAATGTTCCAAAAGCACATCTTGTGTTGTGTAATTCAATGGCGCAAGAACATCTGACACATCTATATCCAAGCTCCAGTTTTCCCAGAATGTTTTAGAGGTCTCGTTAATTAACACACCAAAAAGCCGATGAATTGAATCAGGTGTTTTAATTAGTGAGACATCTAAAACATTCAGGTAGGTGGGTCCTCAGTACTGCAGTTTTACTTACAGTATTTAGAGAAGAATCTAATGTAAAGTGCTAAATGTGAGGGTCTTCCGAGTTTACAAAATGTAAGGGAAAAAAATTATAATAAATAAAATAAACTGAAATTTACAGGGGGGAAATGGGCTGGAAGGTGATCAAAAGCTTACTCGTACAGAATAGCCTATATCACCCATTTACATCATACATCATAAAATAACATTGCATAACATATAAGAGATTTTGATCTATCAGTCTTTCAATATTTAATCTGCATCGGCTGATAACTGTACCCAGCTGGCCGATTAAGGTCATCATAAAATCAAAACTGACAATGTTTTTTTTTTTTCTTCCTATGGAAGGGGAAGGTTATTCCACCTAGTGGCATTTAAAAAGTGCAAATAGTAAATTGTGAACTTTGAGTAAATACTGTAATTAAAAAAACAAACAAACAAACAAACAAAAAAAAACGTTCAGTTAAATGTAACAATTTTATCTTATTTCCTATCATGAAATTTTATTACAGGGTATCTATCTGCATTATGTTGGCTAGCTCTCTAGTTTTTAGATCTGCACTTGCCACTAATATCTTCCTTTTTATTCAGGGTATCTCTTAAAGGGATAGTTCACCTAAAAATTGACATTATCATCATTCACTCATTTTCAAGTTGTGAATTTCTTCACAATATTTTGAAAAATGGGTAACCAAATAGTGTCTGGTACCAACTGACTGTGGTATTTATTTATTTAGCCTATGTTACGCTATGTTATGCTATGCTATGTGAATCAATGGGAACCAGCAACTGTTTACCCACATTCCTCACTGTTTAGTTACCCACATTCCTCACTGTTTAGTTACCCACATTCTTCACTGTTTAGTTACCCACATTCCTCACTGTTTATTTACCCACATTCCTCACTGTTTAGTTACCCACATTCCTCACTGTTTAGTTACCCACATTCCTCACTGTTTAGTTACCCACATTCCTCACTGTTTAGTTACCCACATTCTTCACTGTTTAGTTACCCACATTCCTCACTGTTTAGTTACCCTCATTCCTCACTGTTTAGTTACCCACATTCTTCACTGTTTAGTTACCCACATTCCTCACTGTTTAGTTACCCACATTCTTCACTGTTTAGTTACCCACATTCCTCACTGTTTATTTACCCACATTCCTCACTGTTTAGTTACCCACATTCCTCACTGTTTATTTACCCACATTCCTCACTGTTTATTTACCCACATTCTTCACTGTTTATTTACCCACATTCCTCACTGTTTAGTTACCCACATTCTTCACTGTTTAGTTACCCACATTCCTCACTGTTTATTTACCCACATTCCTCACTGTTTATTTACCCACATTCTTCACTGTTTAGTTACCCACATTCCTCACTGTTTAGTTACCCTCATTCCTCACTGTTTAGTTACCCACATTCCTCACTGTTTAGTTACCCACATTCATCAAAATACATGTTTTTATGTTCAATAGAAGGAAACTTATACATGTCATACTCAATATTTGGCAATATCGTCAACTTTATAGAAAACTGGACGCTGACGTCCTTGAATCAAAGATGAACTGACTTTAATTTTTATTTATTTATTTTATTTATTTATTTTTTTTGGGGGGGTGAACTATCCCTTTAAGTAGGCTGTATTAAACTCATTTCCACCACAGAATAATAATAATAATAATAATAATAATAATAATAATAATAATAATAATAATAAAAAGTCAATTGTAAATTTGTATCTAACAATTCGGACTTTAATGGTTTCTCGCAGTTTTGAGGAAAAACGTTAGCAATATAAACTTGCAATTCTGACTCTGTATCTCGCAATTCCGACTTTTTTTTTTTTTTTTCAGAACTCACAGAAAAAAAAGACAGAACTGTGAGATTAAAGCCGCAATCGCATTAGTTATTCCGTGGTGGAAATGTGCTTCAGTAGCCTGCACTGTTTACTTTTCTTAAACGTTTGTTGGTAATCTTCACCAGCTAATGTTTTTTTTTTTTTTTTCCGGTTCTTGGTAGTGGTTACTCCCCATAAATCGGCATCCAGACTCTCTGGTGTGTCTGCAGCGATAGACGAAGAAAGCGGAACTATCGAACACACACAGCTGACACCATCCTGCTGTACTTCAGCACGGAGCGTAAACACTGAGACACTCGCTGTCATCTTCAAACATGTGGTGGCTCTTGCCTTGTATCCTCGGCTTCATCAGACTCTACTTAGACGGCGTCAAAGTTCTTCTATACCAGCTTTTCAACAGGTCCTTCACCCTGCCAGGTTAGAGGTTTTTATGGTCACGGATTTGTAGTGATCTGACGGGCGCTTGTTTTAATGTCAAACAGTTATTCAGTAGTTAGGAGCTGTCAGGTGTAGATTGGGGACGTTTAGAATCGCTTTGTGAGAAGTGCGCTTAAAGGGACAGTTCACCCGAAAACAAAAATTATGCATTTATTTGCTCACGTTCATGTTGTTCAGAACCAGTATGATTTTCTTTCTTTTTTTTCTTTTTTCCCGATAAACACAAACTTACTTAGCCTATATGACTGAATGACAGAGCCAGTCCCCATTCACTTCTATTGTATGGTAAAAGGTGTAATGAAAGATGGTGACTGATCCAATGAGTAATAAATAAATAAATAAATAAATAAAAATAAGGTCAGTAAATGAGAGATAAATCAATGCAGTTTACAGTGTTTTTTTTTTTTTAATTTTTTTTTTTAGTCTATTATCCTTTTAACATTTCTTTATACTTTCTGATATTGAAACAGTTTATGAGTTTGTATATTATGGCTGCTAACTTGGCTGTGATTTTGCATAAACCTAAAAGAAAAAGGCCTTGTTTAAACATGTTTCTCATTTGTTATCTAAGCATAGCCGACTGTAACCTTTGACCTATTTACTCCAAAGCTGAGGTCTTTTTATAATACATTTCATTAAAAATGATTACATAATATGGATTGATGTTGATGTTCACTTAAATAGATAGAAATGTACTGTGTTTATAATGTTTTTGTTTTAAATGTCTTATGAGTTCATTTGCCTCTGGCTGAAATGCTGGCTTTAAATTATAGTCTACATACTTATGCTCATTTATTAAGGAATATGTAATTTAATTTATAGCAGAATCTGGGTAATTTAGAGTGTTGCCAGAGATTCAGTGATTTCTGCATTATCACAAAGTAATCACATGTTTCTACTTAAGATTGTTCCTTTGCTCTTTATTTAAATTTAACTCACTGTTAAAGGGCAACCATGTCCCAGCGCAAAGCAAAAGGATTAGACTCAAATCCATTCTCACAATGGTCTTTTGTGTCAGAAATATTTAAATCTTCTGAAGCCTGACAGGATTAGCTATAAAAAAAAAAAGAAAAAAAAAGAAACACTGATTTTAAGAATTGTTTGCATTATTGGACCATGTTCTTGTGAAAAATGTAAGCTTTGCAAATTAACTAATTTTAACATGGAAATCTCAACAAAAGTTACGTTGCTTATCAGTGATGATGATTGTGATAATTTATCTGTTTAAATGCACAATTGCACTTGTTTTTCATTATTATTAATAATAATAAGTACCCATAAAGCAAAAGAGTGAAGGAATAGCATCATTAGTAGGATTATCACAAAAGCAGGTCATGCTGTTCTTAGTACATCAGTGTAGGATGCAATTTCTACGTTTAATGATCCCTTAGACCACAGCACATCCAAGAACACTCAAAGAGGGACGACAGGATATGTCCCAAACAAAGACAGTCCATGTCAGTGTAAAACATGTTTTTTTAGATATTTAGTTTTCTAATTTTTTCATAATTTCCTGTCTTGCCCAGATTTGCCCAAGCAGAATGGAAAGGTTGCCATAGTTACAGGGGGAGCCAGAGGAATGGGATATGAGATTTCCAGATATCTGGTCAGCCTGGACATGCATGTGGTCATTGGTATAGTATCATATCATACCTGATTACAAATCATTGAACCAAACCATTCCATTGGTGTCTTGACTCCAGCTTACAGATCAGTTCTTATAGTTATGCAGCCTCTTATTTGGTTTTCTGCTACTTGTGATTGATTTTTTAAAAATATTTTCCATACCATGTACAGTCAGTTATAAGTATGACTGGTGCTAACGGAGCACCAACCCAATGTTTCCCCCCTTTTTTTCTCCCTGTCAGTCGGCATTATCAATAAGAGCTCTCTCCTGAAGTATGGCGTCACATAAAAGGCAATAAGAAGGGCTTATTCAAGAGTAACTCTCCTTACGTGTTCATTCAAATGCAGGACAGGTTTATTGTATGTGTAGGAAGAGAACTTGACAGAATTTTTATATGTACTATTTTTGGTTAAAGTCTGTTGGTAAAAGTTCATGCTAAAACTGTTGTGCAATTGCTGCTTAAAACCTGAGGTAAATCTTTGCCTCTTTGTTGGCAAACTGTCAGAAAAAAATAGTAAAATTGTTTGTCTCTGGGGAAGGAGCCTATGCTCAAAGGTATATTTTTGTACATCATCTACTCCTAAATGTTGCTCATTAGTACCTTAACAGTATGTTACTTATATTGAGACTTAATATGCTACCGTATGTAATACTGTATTAAAAATACCTTATTTTTCTGATAATGTGCCCTGAAACATCCACATTATATGTGAATTTATAAAGTGAGTCTGTTTCCTTGAAATAAATTTTTGAAGAATTTGATTGAAGGTGCGTTCAGTAATTCTTTAGCTAGCATTAACATTACTGTGTTTTGTGTAATTTCAGTCAACAGGGTTCAGCATGATTGTCCCTGAGTTTTATGTAGCTAAATGACATTCATACTTGAGTTTTAGAGAACAGTCTAATTAATTTCCTTAGCTGTCCAACAAAAAAAGAAGCAACTTTGTCATCACTACTACTCAGGATTTTCTCCTTCATTATATCTTTCCACCTTGTGTTTGCCTTGCCAATGTTGTCTTTGCTGGTAAATCCTGGTAATAAGTGTGTTCCACTGTCTAATTTTTGCTCTTCGCATCACCAAATAAAACTACACAACTACAGAGGCAGCAGCCAATGAGAGTAAGGATTCTCTCCAGCGTTTAGTGAAATGTTTAATGTCATTTCAACATGCCAAAATACATCTAATTAGAAAAACTTATTTCAGGAAAAAAAACAAAAAACAAAAAAAACCTTATGGAGTACAGTCTTCATCTCATGTGACAGTAAACCATTCAGATGATTCCTCACAAAAACACAATGTATTTCTTAAAGGGATAGTTCACCTAAAAATTAAAATTCTGTCGTTAATTACTCACCCTCATGGTGTTCCAAACCCATAAGACCTTTGTTCATCTTCAGACCACAAATTATTTGATAAATTATTTGATTATTTGATGAATTTTTGATGAAATCCGAGAGCTTTCTGAACCTGCAACAACTGAAACATTTTATGGCCCAGAAAAGTAGTAAGGACATTGTTAAAATAATCCATGTGACGTCAGTGGTTCAACTGCAATGTTGTGAAGTTACGAGAATACTTTTCGTGCGCAAAAAAAATATTTTTTCTCTTCCATGTCAGTCTTCGATGCACGTTCACAAGAGTACCACGATGCATGCGTGAGGAGCGGCTGACGCAGGAGCCGGCTTTCTGTAGTAGAACCAGAATGCACTATGCTTTGTTTACAAGCAGAAGACACACGCTGTACATAAAACAGTCTTCGTAAACATGTCTGAAGATTTCGATAGACAGGATCACTTACAATTTTTTGCCCAGCCTTACTTATTTAAACCAGAATATACAGACGATGAACTAAGAGAGATGGACATTCTACGTCAGAACATCAGCTCCTGTGTCAGCAGCATCACACGCTTGCCTTATGGTGTTCTCGTGAACGCAGGTCGAAGATTGACATGGAAGAAGTTGTTGAATAAAGTTGTTATTTTTGTTTTCTTTGTGCACAAAAAGTATTCTCGTAGCTTCATAACATGAAGGTTGAACCACTGATGTCACATGGACTATTTTAACGATGTCTTGACTACCTTTCTGGCCCTTGAACTTGTCCAATCCATTGCTGTCTATGCAGGGTCAGCAAACTCTCGAATTGCATCAAAAATATCTTTATTTAAATATCTTAAAATATCTTTATCTTTATTTAAATTTGTGTTCTGAAGATGAACAAAGGTCTTACGGGTTTGGAACAACTTGAGGGTGAGTAATTAATGACAGAATTTTCATTTTTGGGTGAACTATCCCTTTAATGTTTCAAACATTTTAAATTAACACCGAACTACTAAATGCAAATCCTTGAGCAAATAAAGGTTAATCCAGTTACAATGCAGATTTATCTTGATATTTGTTTGTGTTTTTACTGATTTGCTTATATACATTTTACATTGGCCATTTTTTTTATGCAAACAGATATACTATTTACAGGTGACAAAAATCAAATAAAAAATAACCAAGGTCAACAAAACATACATAACAGCCAACATGGTGTGTGTGTGTGTGTGTTTGTGTGTGTGTGTGTGTGTGTGTGTGTGTGTGCGCAAGTGTAACTGGGTGTGGGAGGTGGAAGTATATAAACAAGGGAACATGTAGAAAAGTACCACAGACATAACAATAGTAAAAAACAATAATAGTAATAATAATGATGAGAATAATAATAATGATGATGATGATAATAGCATTAATAATAACAAAAACTGGAGGATGGAGAATGAGGAAGGTGGTAAGTAATAATAGTAATAGTACTAGCAATAATAATAATAATAATAATAATAATAATAATAATGAACTCAATTCATCAGAAATGAGGGAAAGTTGTAGGACGAGGAAGATGACAAATAGCAATAATAATAGTATTAATTAGTAATTAGTAATAGTAGCAATAATAACCATATTAACAATAAACTAATTCATCAGGAACAAGGGGGAGGTTGGAGGTTGCATTTAACCCATCCAAATGCACACACACAGCAGTGAGTAGTGAACAAACGCACACACACAGTGAACACACACCCAGAGCAATGGGCAGCCATTGCTCCAGCGCCCGGGGAGCAATTGGGGGTTCGGTGCCTTGCTCAAGGGCACCTCAGTCATGGTATCGAAGGCAGAGAGAGTGCAACCCTTGCAACCTTCAGGTTACAAGCCCGACTCCCTAACCATCAGGCCACGACTTCCATGCCATTCTTAACCTATTTTTTTATTTATTTTTTATTTTTTTATATTTTTCCTTTTCCTGCATTTATTGTTAAGGAAAGGAAGGAAGGAAAGGAACACACACCCATACTCGGAATTTGTGCTCTGCATTTAACCCATCCAAGTGCACACACAGCAGTGAGTAGTGAACAAACACACACACACCGTAAACACACACACACACCGTGAACACACATCCGGAGCAGTTGGGTTTGGTGCCTTGCTCAAGGGTCTCACCTCAGTCGTGGTATTGAGGGTGGAGACAGCGCTGGACATTCACTCCCCCCACCTACAATCCCTGCTGGACCTGAGACCTGAACCCACGACCTTTGGGTTACAAGTCCGACTCTCTATCCATTAGGCCACGACTGCCCCATTCGTGATATATTCGTGATAAACATATATGTATGTCAACTAGTGTGTGATGCATTAAAAAAAGCGTGACGTGCAGCGTGGAACCAGCCCGGTGCAAAGCCCAGGCCCCCATGCCCACGTCACATATGTATGTGTGTGATATATGTATGTATGTATAATTTTTTTTTCCCCTTTCCCTCTTTTCTTCCCCCTCTTTTCCTTGTTTATGTTCCAGTAAATGTATGTATATCATCTAATATGTGAAGCATTAAAAAAAAAAATGTTAATGTTGATATATATATGATGAGAGCATGATATTAATTAGTATGCTTAAAGCGATTGTTCACCGAAAAATTTAAATTATGTCATTAATTACTCACTCTCATGTCGTTCTAAACCCGTTCATCTCCAGAACACAAATTAAGATATTTTTGATGAAATCCGAGAGCTCTCTCATCAGTGGCTCAACTTCAATTTTGCAAAGCTACGAGAATACTTTTTGTGTGCAAAGAAAATAAAATTAACGACTTTATTCAACAATTCTTCTCCCCTGAGTTACTGTCTTCCGTCATTTTGGAGAGTATCACAACGCATGCGCGCACTTTTCACTGAACGTAAACAACACTGATTACGTTGATTACTACGTTTCTGGTCCTCTGAACATTTCAGTTGTGTTGCTGTCTATGCAGGATCAGAGAGCTCTACGATTTCATCAAAAGTATCTTAATTTGTGTTCCAAAGATGAACGGGTTTACGGGTTTGGAATGATATGAGAGTGAGTAATTAATGACAGAATTTTCATTTTGGGGTGAACTAACCCTTTAATATGGTCCTTTTCTATCTTTTTTTTTTCTCTTCTTCAGCTGGGAATGAGGAACAGGGGGGTCTGGAAGCAGTGAAGAAGATTCGAGAAGAGTTAAATCAGGGAAAAGGTAAAATTCATTCAAATCAAGTTAAATGTCTTTGAAGGGCCTGGGGGTTTTAAGTGGTCGGTTGTGTAAGAAAGGCTCTGTAAGTTGAGTTCCCAAGCATCATGTGATTCTGACCTTTACGGTCTCCTTGTGGTGATGATTTACTCCGCAATGACCTGATGCTACTTAATTTGCAGCTAAACAGGATCATTTTTCTTGCCATGTTTGGATTGGTGTGTTTACTGGAAGAATGTGTGAGAGTAAGCAGAAGAATACCAAGAGAGAGATGTTTGATCATTGTGTTCGCTGAAGAACCATAACCTCATTGTAATGCAGATGGGATATTGAGAGCCGCAGTTCAGATGACGGCGCGCTCACTTCCCTGCGGTATCCACCCCTCCCCCATGTGGATTTTCAACTGCTAGGCGAGAACAGGCCCGTTGGTTTTCACTTCTAGCTTTTATCATAGGGCTATTGAAGTTGAGAAATAATGCACTGGAGGGAAGCTGTCCTTCTGCCCTCATCTAGGGTCAGTTTGTCTAAAACCATAACCTTAAATACCAGTTTTGAAATTGGTCTTGGTTCAGAGGGAAAAAAAAATAAATAAAAAATGATGCTGCGAAGATGACGGATGTGCTAACAAGAAATGAGTCTTTCAAAACAAGCAAAGGCCTGGCTGGAGGTCTGTTTGTGTGCGTGTGTGTCTGAGGCTTTTTGCTCAGCATGATCTGTCACTGTACTTCTCTAAGCTGGTCTAATAATGACACATGATCGCTCTTTATACGGCTACAATCACCTAATGAGGGTTAGACATCACATCCAGTTAAACGGAGGAGGTGTTTTAGGAAAAACAAGATAGACTGAGCTGACAAAGATAAGACATGTAATTATAATGGGCTCAGACTGCTGTAAAGGAACTTTAAAGTCAAGCGGCCGTCTTAAGATGTTTACTGCTGTTTAATTGGACAGTCTAAATGTTGCCGTGGCTGATTGTTAAAAAAAGAATGCTATTCCAGGATGATGCTGGTTTAAAACCAATTGGTGGGGTCAAAGAGGTCACACTTGAAAATGTTTACTTGAATGTTTAGCTATTTCATATAATCGCTTAGTTCACTTTTAAATAACAGTAAATTACACTAAGTTTGCCAGAGGTGTGTTGCTTCAACACACGCACCTTTGACACATGCTGACATACATTATTAGAAAGTGAGCTAGATTAAACTTAATTGAACTCAAATGAAGTGAATGAAATTCAAAATTGTTACCCAGGCTCCACCTACATTTTTGCAAAACATACCTGTATGTTCAAATTGCTGCAGTTTCCAGTTGAAATGAACACTAGAAGGAGTCAAACAACTTTTATTCCTTTTCACACAAAGTATGATTTAAAGGGCCAGAGTTTTGATTAAGAAACCTTAATTTGCGCACAAAATTGCAGAATATTATGCTATGGGCAAAGTTCACTAAATAGGGCAAATTAGAATGCAATTCCATAAGCGCTGATCAGAGGGGAAAATTCTGCGGGTGATTTTTTGACAGGGTGCACATTAAAGAACAGATGCAACATCTCATTTCCATAATGACCAGCCCAATCTACCAAGAGCAGTACAAATTACCGCCTGCTTTAAGGCATATTTTTTTAGGACGTTAAAAATTTCCGCAAATACCAATGAATTGTCTAGCGCAAATCTTAGTAAATCGCGTTGCATGATTCATTTCAATATTCTCCTCCCATAAGTTTACCGATCAAAAGGAAACTCCTACAAATGCATATTCAATAAGGTAAGTCGCAAAAATAACTGTCCATGCATTTTCAGTGCTAATTTCCCACTGCGTATCTTTAGTAAATTCTGACAGTAGTTTTTTAACGCCAAATGAGGGTCTAACTTGGTAGATTTTTCTTATATGCTCACACTATATGCCGTTACACTTGGTGAAGAGCTCTGGTACGAATCCCATGATACTACAGTTCGACAAAACAGTTAAAACTCACGTATAAAAAAGTTAAAGTAGCACGGTTGCATCAGTGAATGAGTTTTTATATCACTTTGCCTTCGTTAACACTATCGGGTAGGTTTAGTTTGGTTTAGGGGGTATTTCTGACACGATTAGTGACACTCTTCATTTCAACCAACATAATAAAAATTTGGCTACGGTCATGTATTGAACGTGCAATTCACTTTGAAACTGCTGTGAAACGTGCAGTAAGGTACGTAATACCAGTGTCGCAGAAACGTCGACACAAGCACAACGTATGGGAGGGACATATCAGATTTTCCACAAAAATATGAAGCAGCACAACTGTTTTCAACAGTGATAGTAAAAAGAAATGTTTCTTGAGCAGCAAGCTATAGTAGAATGATTAAGGACCATGTGAAACTGAAGACTAGACAGTTATTTATATCAAATACAGTAAATGTAGCCTTAGTATGCGCATAAAAGACCTTTCTTTCTGACACCAAACTTTTGAGCGGTAGTATACCAATCTCAACTGAGGCACCAGGGAAAAAAATGTTTACTGTGTAGCCCCTAAATGAATTGAATTTCGATAACTTTGAATGTACCCAAGCTCAATTGAGCTGAACCACCCAAAATGGCACCGGCCAAGCTCATCACGGGGTCACGCTGACCCTTTACTCTGCAGCTCCAGAGATAGCGTCCGTCAGACAGATAGTGCTGAGTGACTGATTCAGGGCAGAGCGCTGCTGGCAGACACACTCGTCCCACGCTGATCTGCTCTCCTCTGTCTTGCCCTGACAACACAAGGCAGACGTGCAGAGCTGAGCCATGGCAGGCGGCAATACACCCTGTCAACGCGTTATGGATTCAGTCACTCTGGATGGGCGGACAGTTATGTTCCCAAGGCTGTTTTCCACCCATCCTCTGCTCGTCTTATTTCTCTGCACAGCTGCCGCAGCTCCGGATCTGTGGTGTGATTTGTGAGTGACGAGGCCTTTGTAGCGGTTTTCAGAAAGTGTCTGAGTCAGATGTTAGGTTTGGTCATGCAGTCTGCCATAATGACACACACTTTCAGGGTTTAATGTATCAGTTCGACCAAGATCTGCTGAAATGTGACATATATTGTATGGCCATCAAATATCTGTTCCTCTGCTTTGCATAGGCTGCGTCTCAATTCACACACTGTCTGTTTTAAGATTATAATTAGTGCTGCCTTAATCCTAGTGCTTTAAAAAGTATTCCGAAGGTGCTTGGATGCTATACTTTACCTAGTGGATTGTGTACACTTTTTGGGCTAATATTGTCCATAAACTTTGCATTTATGCACTATGCAATTTGATTTTTCCAGTTATTGAAATATGTCAAGGAATGTGGTTCTTCTTATGAAATACAAGTTTCGCCAGACATAACAGGGCCCAAAGTTCCACTTTTGGTACATCTGTCTGTAATAACCTATTTCAGAGTTCTTGAGGATCATCCAAGTGCTTCTTAGCAAACATGAGGCGAGCTTTCATGTACTTCTTGGTGAGGAAATGTTTCTGCCTTGCTGTTCTGCCATGGATCTATTTTTGTCCAGTGTCTTCTGATGTTAGTCATGCTGAGCAATCATTGGATGTTGTTCTGGTGTTCTTTGTGACTTCTTGGATTGGCAACTATTTCAAAATGTTCTCCGTTTGGATGACATTGCTCTCATTGTGGTTTGTTGATCTGACCACTTGTGGTGGGAATTTTGATTCCACCCAGTGACTCAGATCATTTGAATATTTCTTTCAGACTCATTCACTTATTTATTTTTTAATTATTGTCGCCTGATGATTCTACTCTGTCCTTGTTGTCAGTGACTTGCATGCTAAATTGAGCAATCAATATATGCCCCTTCGTGCATTTGTCCAGCAGATTCTTCTTCACGAATGAGATGCCTGATTCATCTCTCTTTGTTCATGAAAAAAATCTCATTCAGACTAAAAGTAGCAGCTACTTCAGTGAAAGTGCACACTCATTCATTGGATCAATTCTATACTTTTCACTAAAAATATAGTACTAGTTATGTTCTTTGATAAATAGAAAGTTCAAAAGAATAGCATTTATTTGATTTTTTTTTGTGTAACATTAAAAACATCGTCACTTTTGATCAATTAATATGACCTTACTGAATTAAATTATTAATTTCTTAAAAAAAAACTGTATTTTATAAAACTTTTGAACAATATTGAATGTAAACATATGAGAATAACTGTTATAACCAAAAAGTTATAATTTAGTACATTAAAAAGGAACTGTGGTATCAAGATTGGTTTATGACCAGTGGTAGTTAACCAGAACTAAAAACATAGTTACTGGCAATAAAAGATATTTACAGTGGTGGCCAAAATTACTGGAACACTAGTATTTTCACCAGCTAAAAAATGGTTTTAAGTCAGTTATTTCTATATTTTGTTGTAGTGTGTCAGTAGGAAATATCAGTTTACATTTCCAAATATTCATTTTGCCATTAATTGTAATAATCCAGTGAGATTTTTGTTTGCACAAGGAGTCTGACAACAGTCAGTGCTCCACACAGATATCTGATCTGATCATCATTCAGTCTGTCTGGAATCACATGAAGAAACAGATTCATTCAAGAACTGTGGCAACATCTCCAAGATGCTTCAAGAAACCTACCTGCAAAGCTACAGTACTGTTAAAAGTTTTAGGCACTTGTGTAAAAATGCTGTAATATGAGGATGCTGTCAAAAATAATGTCATAAATAGATTTTCTTTATTAATTAACTTCTATTAACTACATTAAATCAACATTTGGTGTCACCATCCTTTGCCTTTAAAGCAGCTTTTGTCCTAGGTGCACTTGCGCACATTTTTTCAGGTAGCTTTGCAGGCAGGTTTCTTGAAGCATCTTGGAAACGTTGCCACAGTTCTTCTGGATTTAGTCTCAGTTTGTTCTGTTTCTTCATGTGATTCCAGACAGACTGGATGATGATCAGATCAGATCTCTGTGTGGAGCACTGGCTGTTGTCAGACTCCTTGTGCAAAATTTCACTGGATTATTACAATTAATGGCAAAATGAATGTTTGGAAATGTAAACTGATATTTCCTACTTACACACTACAGCAAAAGATAGAAATAACTGACTTAAAACCATTTTTAGCTGATGAAAATACTAGCCTTCTAATAATTTTGGCCATCACTGTATAGAAATAACATATTTAAAAAAACATAAGCTCATTTTTATTTCAGCTAGTTGCCAAGAAAACATTTCTCATTTTCTTAACTTGATGTGCTAAGATAACTAAAATAAAATTAATAAAAACTATAGACATAAAATAAAAAAAATTACTACAATTGGAACAGATACAAAATTAAAATGGAAAATTCAAACTATAACAGTATCTCAGTGATACTAAAATGACACTATTTTTGTCTCTCAGCGCTGGTCGTCTTATGTACTCCAATTCAGTTTTTCACTGTAAACTTCCTATTAACCTGTATGTAATTCTCAGTAGGTCATGTTGAGAGTTTATTGTGGTACCTGTTGACAGCCAGCTGGCAGCTGATGTGAAAAGCAGACGTTTGCACAGTCAGAACATGCACAGAACCTTCTGGATCCTCACCAGTGTAGTAAGTGTTTGGTAAAATGTCTGCTCATTGAGGGCTCATTGCAGGGGTGACGGCACCCTACTGCCTGATGTAATTAGACAGATGCCCCAACATATGCCCAAAACACACACTGTGTGTCAAAGGTTCACAACAGTTGTTTACAACATGTAAAAAATTTTTATTAATATAGAGACACGGATGGGTATGCACCAAACAGGAGGCTCATACATCTGTGAGGTGTCAAAGACAGAGCACTTGATAGTGTTTGTGCGTGTCACTGAGTGCTATCATCTGTTTTGCATTTTTATAATATACCACTCATACATTTTTATCTTCTGCGGCATCATTATAATAGTGACACTGCAATTAAGACATCAGTGGAAAAAAACAGCCTGTTCCTTTCTTTATCTGTGTCCTTTATTGATCTACTCCGTCTCTTCCTGACCTGATACGGAAAGATAAATCTTATCATCCATTCTAAGATTTACTGTCCAATCTCTATCTTCCATCTACATTTCGTAGACCTGTTGGAGACCAACCTGACTGACAAAACCTCGCGTCTTAGCCAGAGCTGTCACTTACCCAGGAGTTTTTCTCTATCAATCAGTCTTCCTCTCTCAGGAGTGTGTGTCTGATTTGGCAGCCTTTGAAGATGGAGAAGGGGGGAAATGTCTTTGTTGGTACTTGAAAATGGTGGTATGCCAGTCACTGTGTCCTCCAGCTGGCACTGTACCTCTGGTGCCAAGATTACCTCATTACCACACTCTTTGGCACATCCAAACTGAAAATTATGAGAGAAAGAGCAAATAAGGATGAGACGGGTATATTCTATGGCGGGCCGTATCCCCAAATTAACTCTCCTCTTATAAGGCAGACCTGTTGGTCTGGTGCCATCAGGAAACAGCACTCATGAGTTGTGCATGGGCTCTTGTGCTCATTACCGCAGCTCGGATTCTTAATCAGAACTGAACATCTGCAGGCTTCCCTGTCCAGCAGCACTCCGAGAGACACGCCAGCGATCAGTCATGCCAGAACAGCCACCGACTAAAGGGCTTTGAGGAAGTCTGGAATTAAAAACACAGAGTGGAAATACGTGGACAGAACTTGCCATTGTAGGGTTTCTGTAGGTTGTGGTTTTGGGAGAACAGCATGATTGTTGGCTGTGGTCTCTCGTCAAGCATAATCGAAAATAGGGTGTATTTATATGTAGGATCTCTACAAGAACCAAACAAAGACTTTTGAATGGTAGTGTATGTATTTTTTAAAAGGCAAATTTCAACTTATTTCTGTCATGACAATTCTCGGAGGGATTGGCATGGTAATGTACATGACAATGTTAATGTGTTTGGTATTGGCGGAATAGATCTGGCACGCTGCTGCACCGAGACTTGCTACTGCCATCCACAACATGCTGCTGTGAGCATGTAAGAAATACTGCTGCTGCACATAATATATATGAAATAACCCCCATATAGCATACATGAATCACCCCGTAGCAGATCTGGGGAAGGTGGAGGGTTTCTGAAGCGCGCTGCAACTGCTACAGCAAGCACTAGCCAAATATTTGAATGTTGAGCAGCGAGCTCATTGGCTACCGAAACAGGAGAGCACCAATCAGCTGTGCCATGTGATGATGTCATTATGTCAGATTGAGTTTGACCTATCGGACTGCGCCATCTAGAGTTTCATGCCAGAACTTTGGATTTAATTATTTTAGATTAACTAAAAAAATTATAATAATTATAAAAGACTAATTGTGATTTATTTTTGTTTAGTTAATAAGATAGTTCACCCAAAATGCATAATTTCTTTGCCATTATGTCATTCCAAACTGATAACACCTTCGGCTACCATAATATTTCACAAGTTTGTTTACCCCTTTTTTTGTAGTTGAGAGTTGAAAGCTTTGGGTAAAATGCAATGGTCGTCACTGTCCTTGTTTACCCAGCCATCCAATCAATGGAGGAGGGACGGGATAAATACTACACCGACCACCCATCCTAATTGTACAATGACTAAACAACATCGGAGAAGTTAATATTTCTGGTTACTGCATTTTTATATCCAGTAAATTTCTTCAAAATAAATAAGATACTAGCAATGCAGTACTGCCGTGGATATTCCAAATCATAGCAACCAAAGTGTTGCATGCAGCTGGAAAAAAGTTGTGCCACCAAAGCGTTCTCAAGCGCCACCTGCTGGCCATTTTCATTAAAGTGTCTGGCATTTTTTCAGCTAGTTAAACTGGAGCCAAACCTGAGAAGGGAGTCCAGAAGATTCCACTGCGTTCCTGGACACGTAATGGGGATTATGCTAATTGTGAATGAGCGTGCACGTGCCCTATTTTTAAATGATTGGAAATTATTAACATACACGTTTTTAACAATCAAATCTAATGTTTACGACACATTTGTGAATCACAAGGAGAGTTTTCGGGAATGTCTGTTTAACAGGCAAATTACTCAAATTACGCAAATTAAATTTTCTCAGGTATTTACGCAAGTATCATGAATGAGGCCCAATGGGCGCTTTGTGTTGGGAATGCACATACTTCACATATCAATTTAGACCAACCGTTCTTAGACCTCTGAAACTAACCAAATGTAAAACACCCTAGGAAGTGCATGTTTAATAGATCCTTGTTGACAGTATTGTAATGGAAATGGCCTGAAGCCTGAAAAACAGTAGCTTTTTCAAAACAATATAAAACTGTCACAGACGGGACTGCTATGCAAGCTTTAGTCATCTCTTTTGCCTCATGCCATAAACTGCCATAAACAGAGAGAAACCGAAGGGAGGCCACAATACATCATTAGGGTTCTGCCCCATGAGCATGTCCTGATATATCATCCACACTCAGCTGTATCTCACCCTCTGCCCTTTCATTTCTATGAGTCATGATACACAATGTCACCACAGAGAGACATCACTCTTCCTGTTTATATCCCCTCTGTTTAATACTCTCGTCATAGATTCAAATCATTTCATGTGTGTGAAGGGTGAAACTAGGAGAGTCGATGACTTTTATAGCGTTCTCATGAAACTAGACTAAGTGGTACATTTTATGACTTGGTAAGGCTATAATTACTATGCGTTTCATTAAAGTTTAATATTTAAAGTAATATTTTGACAATTCTGAGTGGAAAACCTTCGAAAAATGTTGGAGGGGCTGTCGATTCAGTTTGCCTTTGTTAATTGGATGGAGGCAGATCAGTTGTAAAAAAAAAAAAAAAGGGGGGGGGGGGGGTGGGGAGGGTGGTTTAAGCACATAAAATGTTTGGAGAATTGTCATTTCACAATATTGCTATGATCTATTGATTAAAAATTATGCAAAAACATGGTACAAAAAATGTATGAGTCGTTAAGTCTTTTAAAATCAATAACATAGAAAAGATCAATATTTAGCAATAGAAAAGGGAGCACTTTAACCTAGTCACGGATGAAACTGGTCTATCATAGGTTGTCACTTTTGAGCTTGATAAGCTGTCTAAGAACATTCTGTTATTGGGGGATGAATGAGTGTTTTTTTGTAATGAAGGGTTGCCGGTCAGAATGGCATATCACACTCTAAACTGGGGTAGCATCAGACGATTAATGTAATGTAGTGGGTAATTGCTGTAATTGTGTAACTATAATTAGTTTAATTATGCGGTTGAGTACTCAGCACTGGAAAGGTGCACGCTGTGCCAAAGAGCTGAAAGGAATAGACACTCACATTTTATCACTGGTGTGAGAGCTTTGCTTCTAAGTCACCATTGAAATAGTATGTAATTGTAAGTCTTAATGGGAGGGCCAGACAGACAATATTTTTCTGTTTGTATGATAAGTAGATCTGATGCAGCAAGGTCCTATTATCATCCGTTTCCATACGCCTCTGCTGCTATCCGAATCTCTGTTCATTGCACCTGTTTTCTCATCCGTCCTGCCATCCCGTTCTCCCCCTTCCCTTCATTATTTTATTCTGGGCTGATCAAGAGCACTGTAAGGGGCCCAAAGGTCTTTCCATCCATACAACCAATTTCAATCAGCCAGAGATGGGCTATAAACCTTAAGGGAGTGGTGGTGTTTATCACAATAAATCTCAGAAATGAGGATGCCTTGAGGATCAGCGAGGTATTCATAAAGCAATTAACTGCATTACTTTCTGTTAAATTGAATAATACCATCTAGCTAAGTTCTGGGTTTTATTAACTAACTTGGTTATTTTAGATACATTTTGTTTGCAGTAACTGGATATACACTGATACAGACTGAAACAAGAGCGTTGAGAAATTGATAGATTTTTACATTTTAATGGTTTAATTAAATTTTAATAATCAAAAAGTGTGGCTAATATTTACAGGGATTTACTGTTTAAATTAAAAACCCAACCTGAAAACTGTGTGATATTTCCTGATATTCCTTAAAAAATAAGGTTTTAATAAATTTTATTATTATTTTGTAATTAGTACATTGATAAGAACCTTCCACACAATAGTAATATATTTCTGTCATAATTGCTTACATTTATTTCTAGTGTAAAGACCCTTGAGTTTATGTGTGTTGGGTTTTATGGTTTTATAACAATAGTTATATCTAACAAAATGGTAAATGTTTGTCAAGTGAACTGAGCAATGCGAATATAACATCAAATATGGTAAA
The DNA here is from genome assembly GCA_039654775.1 of Spinibarbus caldwelli. NCBI lineage: Eukaryota > Metazoa > Chordata > Actinopteri > Cypriniformes > Cyprinidae > Spinibarbus > Spinibarbus caldwelli. The sequence continues at coordinate 24,296,961 of CM077224.1, forward strand.
TGTAATCTCTACTGTGTATGAGGATGAGTACATGATGGCAGTTTTCATTTTTGAGTAAACTAATATTTTAATATAATACTCTATTAAAGTAAAATAATTTTTTGTTTCATTATTGATTAGTAGAACATTGGCCAAAAATTGTAAAAATATGAAAAAAAAATGTAGTAATGTATTAATAATTTCATTACTGTGTTAAAGTAGAGTGACAAAGGTAGTACACATGGTCTGATATGAAGCATGAATGGTAGCAAAATTTGAAATCCATAGTCCTTTAATTGGAAATTTATTTCAATTTAGGTTCATACACACAAGCCCAAAACAGATTTATTCAAACTAATTACTGTTTGTTGAAAAGGCTCAATTAATTAATTTAATGTAATTTCAGCTGAAATTTAATTAATTTCATTAAATGTTTTTACAAACTAATGAAATCATAAACGGATGATCTTGAATGTAATAAGGAGCTAATTGGGGTAACAGTCATTTTAAGACCATCACCACATTTTTACTATTTTTTCACACGTCAGCTAGACAACCATGGGCCACATCTAGCCTAACTCTTGATGACTCTCTTTTGATGGGATAGTAAAGGTGAACGTTTTGTCATATTGACCTTGCCTCACCTCACTCTTATGCAGGGAGGGGAAAAAAATGAACAAAATACCAGGATTTGCATAACATGACAACTGAAACTGATTGAAGCAATGATGTGCGTATGACTGGAATATTTTAATGTAGTGTCTCATTTTCATAAGCTGAAAGCCCAAAGGGCTTATTGAGGTAAACACAACAGCATTCTGATTCCCATTAGAGCAACTTGCAGATGCTGCAGTTTTAAAAGTTTGGGATTGGGCTTATAGGTTTACTTTGTCTTTGTACAAAGTGAGAAATGAAACACTGACTTCGTCATGTCAAATTTCTACCCATACTGGGCATGTTCTGACAAGCTCATCAACAATTCCGCTAAACATTTCATTTAAAAGACATCCTTGAAGTATCACTGCTCTTTTATAGGGCCTCCTGTGTACATTTCTTGCTGTCCACCCCGGCAGGCGTGTAATGGTCTAATTCTCACTTGGGAGCCATTATTAGCTCAAAGGTTATAGTCCCGTCAGACTGAATGAATGATAAGCCTAATTAAAGCTGATGGAGAACAAGAACAGAAAGGATGAGTGATCAAAACTCCAGCTTCTGTTTCCACGATTGGGATTGTGACCTCCGTTAAATAGAGGTATAAAGACCCATGATATTATTCAGATTAGGTTTTAGAGACCAAGTCAAATCCATATATGGTCTGTTCATTCAAAATGAAGCAGATGTTAAATTTAAAGAATGTTTATTAGTGTTACATCAAAGAAACATGACAGACTGATAGTTTGACACTTTTCAAGAACACTGTATTAACATACACAAAGTAAAATGGACCTAACTTCAAATTACATTTTTAAGGTGTACAGTATATTGAGCTGTATTGTCAAGACTTAACAATAACTTTTAAATTGAGCTACACTACCTGGTAGACATTATTGTTTTGTTGGTAGTTTTGTAAGTAATCTTGGAGCAGATTTTTAGGGGTGATTTTGTTGGTTTCAGATGTTTATCTAAAAAGAAGTGCATTGAAACACTGATAGGTCATTTGGGATGATGGAAGAAATGTCCTTTTGACTTTACGTGAGTGTTAGCGAGTGGAATAATTTGCATGCTTTGAAATGAGACTAATTGGATACGTGCTTTGATGTACAGACCAACAGAATAAGGTTATTAAATGAACTACGGCATGAGAACGCTGGATGAATCAACAGACATTTAGCCTGCAACTACTGTTTAAAACCGGGCCCTGTAAAACAAACTGACAAGCTGAGTTTACTTTTTATTTGAGGAGGGCAAATGCTTTGACTGTTATGAGCTGCATATGAAAATGCATTCAGTATATGTCATCTTTATTGTGGAATAATTCTGTTGTTATATTGAATACGTATTGCTGTGATCATGCAAGTGCGTGAACCGATTTGAATCCTGAAAAGAATTGTTTATCTGGTCAAAGGAAGACCTTTTGCAAAGGCCTCATTTTATTGGATTATTTAGTATTACTGCCATTCACATGCTTGTGTTGTCCTTGAGCAATTTATTATGTGTGCTTACCAGGGTTGTTTGCCATTCGGAATTGAATTGAGAATGCTTTTTAAATTCTAATTCAGTTCCTGATTTTGCATTGGTAGCAAACAGGATGCATAAGTGCAATTCAGATTTTAATGTAAGGCAGTAGAATTGAAGTGAATTGAAGGTAGTTTTGAAGGAATTGAAGGAAGTTTTGAAGAAACTTTAAAGGGATAGTTCACCCAAAAATGAAAATCCTGTCATTATTTACTCCCTCTCATGCCATTCCAAACCTTTCAGTCTTCTGTGGAACATAAGAAGATATTTTGAGAAATATATCTTCTTTTATGTTCCACAGAAGAAAGACAAGCATACATGTTTGGAACAATTTGAGGGTGAGTAAATTATATAGTTTTCATTTTTGAAGTTGCCTACATTCATTTTCAGCATGTGTTCTTATAGGTGCTGCTGTAGTACTAATTTTGTAATATCTTTGCTTTCAGTGGAATTCATGTACCTGGATTTGGCCTCTTTGACATCAGTACAACACTTTGTCCAGAGATATAAAGCCAAAGGTTTGCCGCTACACGTCCTTGTCAATAATGGTACGTAAATTCCTTAATTTCTCTATAAAAAATAAATAAATAAAAATATTTATCATTAGGCCACAGCAGTTGTGCTGTAATAGTTTAAATTCTGTCATATTTGCAGTGTCTAACATTAAGTTATTTATTGAAAGCATTACTGTAAAAATAAATCAATACTGATAATGCAGTACTTGTTACAGCATTTATTATTTTAGGTCCATATTAATTTATCCATAGACATTTTAACATTTCACATTGTATATATTCCATCTTTATTTGACCCTCTAACTCTAGCACTCTCTATTCTATTTATCTGTCTTCTTTGTATCTATTAGTCTTCTTTGTATCTATCTGACCCTCTAACACTAGCTTTCTTTTTTCCCCTTTTCTATTCTATCTACTTGTTTTCTTAAAAAAGCTAGTTTTTTTTTTTTTTAATATTCTACTTGTTTTCTTTCATTAAAAAAAATAAATAAATAAAAATAACTTGCTACGTGTACTGCGTTAGGCTAACCGAGACTTGTCATAGCGCTTGCATATTGTTGCTCTTTTGTTGGTTTTGATTGCTTCTATTGTCCTCAATTGTAAGTCGCTATGGATAAAAGCGTCTGCTAAATGACTAAATCTAATGTAATGTATATATGAAAATGTATAATGAACAAACATGAAATTGCAATGAATAATAGTGTTTTTTACATTAACCTAGATTAATAAATGCTGCAAAATTGCTGCTCATTGTTAGTTTGTGATACTTAATACATTCATGTAAATGAATTGAACTTTACTGTGAAGTGTTACCTATTTATCATTTTTAAGAGCCGTACATCTTCTCTCTCAACCTGAAATCTCTTGCGTCCTCCTAAGCTCGCTCTGTTGGACATGTCTGGTCTGTGTCCTGAGGGCCTTAGGGGTTGTTTGTTTTAACTGAGTGACTTTTATTTAGAAGCCTGCCCCAGGGAATGTCTCAAAATGACAGGAGCAGTCACACACTGTCCTCTCCCTAACAGAGAGAATTAATAATTCACGCTCCCCTTTTCCCGTTTGTTCTCTGTGGCACACACCCCTCCCCTCTGATGCCGGTTGATGGGCAAATGCATTTGTGCCACCCCATTGAGGGTCTAATGATGCAGAAAGGTCAACTGTTGACCCCTCTAGTGCCCTGGCTGGACAAGACACTGCATGTGTCTGAGGGAGAGTCAGGGGACATTGATTGTCTCTTCAGAGATCCTTCAATCATGGATCAATAACATAAGGGATGCATTAGGTTTAACTTTCCAGTAGACTTGGACAATAAATAATAACATATTGGGTTTGTGATAAAATTCATGTTGATAAAGATGATAAGCTCTTGACATTTTTACTTTATGGATTAATCTAACAGTCTATTAAACACAGCAAAAATAAACATTTAGCACAGAAAAACTGTCATCCAATATTATCCAAAACTCAAAGATCTTTTTGACAACCCGCTAAAAGAGTTGGGTTTAACTTGAAGAAATTATGACAAACACATTACCTTAGAGATAATGTACAGACTTGCATCGCCCTGAAGGGGTTTATTCTGCAATAACAACTGGTTGGATGTACATTAAACCGCTTATTACATGGCTCTTTAAATGCAAAGCTTCCGCAAAGGAAAAACAGTTTCTAATAAACGTCTTTGAGCCTAGACAAAGTTCAGACAAGACTGACATTTAAGGCATAATGTACAGTCGTATCACTATAGAGAGAGCGTGGCGGTGTGACTTGAGAGATGTAAAAGAAGCACTGGCCTCAAATACCCAGATGAGTGTATGTTATTTGGCATTGCTAATGGCAACAGTTGTCATCTGGTAATAAAGACTGGGACAGTGGGGACACACTAAGTGACCATTGACCAATGTTGGGCCACAGTCGAGTGTCTGTCAGACAAGTTTTGCACATGTCGGGCTCATGTTGATAGCAGTTTGCCCGATTAAACATATTGAATCAGCGTTGGGGCCATCGGTGAGTGTGAGAATTCTGATTGGATGTTCAGTTTAGTGAGTCGAGATTTAAAGCAAGTGAAAACAAGCAAGCAAGTCAAGATGGCACAGACTGTTCTAAAGTAACGTTATCTTACCCAAGCATTCCAATATGCAAATATTTTCATAACAACATGAGCTGCTTAAAATGAAGAAAGATATCAACATAACTGATATTCAAAATGGTAAACAAGCGCTGCTTTGTTTACGTATTGTATATCTGAGTATATCTCCATTTATCCTTTTGAATGTCGAATATATATTGACACCTGCTGATATACAGTTAATTTTGTGAGGCGGCAACACCGTTGACTTTTGTTGCTGTTAGTTCTTTGAAGTCGGTGACTGACCAATCAGAACCAAGTATTCCAGAGCGCTGTGTAATAATATTCAGGAATCTTATTATTTTTAAGGAATATCACGCTAAGATTTTTTTCCCCACTCATTTTAATTTATACAGTTCTGCAGAAATGATAAAAATACCAATTCTATGCTTTGTTGTAAATGAATTGTTAGATTTTAATTTGATAATTTTTTTAAATATTTAATTTTTTTATCAATTCTTTTCATTAGACACCATTTTGATAAAATTTTTTTATAAAATAATAAAACACAGAATCCAAAAAATAAAATGGAAAACATAAAATGGGTTTCAGGGGTCCCTAAATTAAAAGGGATCTTACTCTATGGAGTTTAATTGTGAACAAACAATGTACTGTATGTTTACATTTCATTCTTTGGGCCTACCAAACATTTAGAAAGCATTTCCTTCTCCATGGTAAATTGTCAATGAATATTGTGATAAATATCAGTAAGTATGATGTGGAAACAAATATCATGATAATTTTTTTTCTCATATTGCCCAGCCTGTCACAATTGCCTACGGAGCTGAGCAAGGAACAAGGAGACACGGAGTACATACAAGTCACAGTCTTTTAATCCTTCCAACACAGGATACACAGGAACACATTTAGCACAATGGACGATAGACACCTGACAAACACTAACTGAAGGACTGGGGCTTTTAAACACAGGATAATTGGGGAAGACGAGACACACCTGGAATCAAATTAACAATCAACACGAGGGAGAAACTGGGTCACAGGGAACACATGGGGAGCAAAACACAACAAAAACAGACCACAATCCTGACACAGCCCTACTTTCCAGCATGAGTTTAATTAAAGAAAACATATTGTTTCATGTTGATTTAATATGCTGAGGACATTTTTATAATCCTGATTACTGTTTTCTCCTGCAAACTGAGCTGTAATTCTGTTAAAAGCAACATAATGATGAAACATGTTTTCAAGAGCACAAGCTTATTCCCGCATGAATGCTGGTGCTCAGTCTCGGCCAGGGTTTTAAACTAGATTACATCCATTTAATATTGGGATTCACCAACTTTAATTATCTTCTGGCGCTCCTTTTAAAGACATAGAAATGCATTTCTGTAGAGGGATATTTGATAGTTTTATGTGTGAATGTGACGCATGGTTCTTCACATCTTTTTATCAAAAACATTACTACTTCTCAGCGAGACCATGAATTAAGCAGAAAGAGACACATTAAGAACATTAGTTTAGGAAATGGTTATTCGCTAGTTCAGTTTCATGTGAAGACATCTCTGAAATCCTTCTGTGTGTGCTAAAAGCCATTTAAAAAGAAGCAAATCAATAAACCAGCAATACCTAATCCACAGTATTCAGAGAGCTGCATGTGGTACGATGTTCTCAGAGTGTGTGAAGTTCATCACTTTTCAAACCAGAGGAAAGAGTGACTCAGAAGTGACTCATGAGTCATTTTCAAGGTGTGAATACTTGATCAAGCCTTGTAGGATTCTTCCTGGTGGCCTGGATATTCTGTCTGTTCATAATGTATGAGCAATGATGTTCCTTTATGTCTGCAGCTGGTGTTATGCTTGTTCCGGAGAGGAGAACAGAGGATGGATTTGAGCTACACTTTGGGCTAAACTACCTGGGCCATTTCCTGTTGACCAACCTGTTGCTGGATGTGCTGAAGAAGTCAGGCAAACCTGGGAAATGTTCCCGAATAGTCATTATGTCTTCAGCTACCCACTATGGAGGAAGATTAACTCTGGATGACTTGCAGGGAAGGTTAGAAGCTTTTTTTGAATTATAATTGAGATTCTTTTCTTGCCTCAAGCCTTTTTGTGAATGGAAAGGACAAGGTGAATCTTAAAGACAAAGATTTAATCTTCCTACTTATATTTAAAATTAAAATATATTTTATTGTGCCCAAGGCCACTGCTGAATGTATACTGTTAGACAAAAAAGACATACAATTTTGTGTTTTCTGTGTTTGCAGTCAGAATTTTGATTTCAGTCTGAACAAATTGTATATTTTTTTATTAAAGGGGTCATGAACTGTCTTTGTTTTTGTTTTTTTTATTATTATTTTGTACTCTTCTCTGATATCCATTTATAATCTTATCAAGATGTTTACATAAAAAAAAAAAAAAACATAATTTAGAAGTAATAGGTTATTTTCTGTCCTGTTTTGACCCCACTCATTAGAACGCTCTGTTTGAACAGGCATGGCAGATTGTAGACTCGGAAGTAAATGCCCACTGCTATGATTGGCTAACACTTGTGTAATGTGTATGTTTGACAGCCTACATCCTTCAAAGATGGACGCTGCTGTGATTTAGGTTAAAAAAAAATTCATAAATACTCAAACGATCTGTAATAACAGACAAGGCAATAGTGATCATATAATAAAAAACTTGTGTGGTGTGACATTACTGTCAGATCCAATATAGTCAGCAAAGCATCGTGTTTTAGTTTAAATCCTTCATCGAATTGGGCCTTGTTTGTAAATTAATCTGGTGGACGGGACTAAACAGGCAGTGATGTAGAAGCAGGTGTTGATCATCATCTGCAGAGGCAGTGTTTAGCCACAATATTACGTCATAAATTGGCACATTCCACAACCTTTCATTTTGGCAAATAGGCTTCAATATGAGCTGTTTTCAGACCAGCGGTTTTCAATTCCAGTCCTCGCGCCCCCCACTATGCATATTTTGTATGTATCTCTGATCAGTTCTCTTATCAGTTGAAGGACTTGAGGACTGGAATTGAAAACCGCTGTTTTGGACTATCCAAAAAGTTTTGAGTTCTGAAACTTGCATAATGTTTTTATAGCACAATAATCTCTTATATATTAACAGATCAAGAGAATTTTGATTTCTCAGTTCATGAACTGAAGTTGCCATTTCCTTCCTTTTCTGATAGTTTCATGGGCGTCGGAGGCAAAAAAAATTGATTGGGTCCTCACTCAAAAACATTTTTACTGGAGTAGATGTAATTTCCTGTATTCTGATGCCTTTCAATTAAACAATTGCTTTTATATCCTAAAACGGTTATCATATACCTGACAAGGTTTCCCAAAAAAAATATTTTAACATTTAAAAGTCTAGCAAGTTTTGCACACAAAAAAAAAAGCTAGCTAGCCTACCAAAAATGTCAGATAACTGCATTATAACAAAATAGTGTAAGTTCAACTGTAATTTAATGCTGCAACAAAGAGTACATGATGCCTTTAAATGCTTTGTCTACCTGTGTTCACCTTGCTGTGTCGCAGGAGTGCACCAGGTGCAAATAGTGAAAACATGGGATGGAGTTTAATTCATATGTACTCTGAATGAGCCAAGTGGAATGGATTTGAGGAAGCAGCAGCATGGAAGTCAAGGCTTTAGCTAAAATGTGGAATGGAGTTTAATTTATTAGGGCATTCCTCAAGTGGAATGGATGTGACTGACGGTGCTCTGAAAAGTGAACAGACATATGCGCTGAATTAGAGACAGTAAAGTGAGTGTGTCCAATATCATTGGACTTAAAAAGTGGGTGGGTCTTGTCACCTACATGCAAAGTTTCTATCGCCCGTGGATAGTTTTGTAATCTAATATCCATATTGTTCAGTTAGCTTAAGAGTAGTTGCAGCGACTCGCAACATTTTGAGACTTGCATGAGTAAATGTAAAAATTTATGACCATATATATATATATATATATATATCATGGTCATATATATCATACCATATATGTGACCCTGGGTTTCAGTAAAGTTTCAGAAATTAATTTAGTCATAATTTCAATAATAAGGGTAACACTTTAGCTTAGGGACTCACTATTAACTAGTTTCTTATTAGTATGCATATTACTAGTATATCGGCTGTTTACTAATAAAGTACATATTAATGCCTCATTCTGCATAACCATATTTTAGATCCCTTACTCCTACCACATATTTTACAACTGCCATACTAACTATTAATAAGGAGATTATTAAGAAGTCATAGTTAATAGTTAATAGTGAAAACTGGTCCCCAATCTAAAGTGTGACCATAATAGTGAAGATACTACGATAAATTAAATTTGAATCGCCCAAACAAATTAATTTTGAAAATGGAAAAAAGGTCATTTTTTAGCACTCACTTTAAGTAATTATTTAAACACACTAATAATTTTCTGTTATTAAACACTATTAAATGTTCTTCAATTCTAGCAGATCTCAAAATGAATATCCATTCATATCCATTCATACACTATAATAGTGTGATGTCTGAATTCCAGTGTAGCATTTCAAATGATTGCCTTTAGTTTTTATATTTTTAGTCATTTTGACCAAAAAAACAAACAAAAAAAAGTATTGGATTTTAATAGTAGCCATTTATCAGTTGTCATCATGAAAATAATATTGTCTTAACCATATTAGCCAGAATATTAATATTAGTGCACCTCTAATATTCTTAAAGGGGTCATATGATGTGATTTCAAGTTTTCCTTTCTCTTTGGAGTGTTACAAGCTGTTTGTGCATAGATAAGATCCCTGAAGTTACAAAGACTAAAGTCTCAAAACCAAAACTCAAATATTCTTTATAAAAGTTAAGACTCGACCACACCCCCCTAAAATGGCTCATTTAAACACGCCCCCACATCTCTACGTCACGGTGTGGGGAGATTTGCAAAACACCACCCAAACGTATACGCAATGAAAGAAGGCGGAACTATTATTCTCGCTGAAGTATTGTTGCTGCCGCTGCCATGTCCTGGAGACGCTGTGTGTTTCGTTGTGAAAGCGAAAGTACTTTGTTTGGGCTTCCAAAAGAGGACACAACTAGAAATCAGTGGTTAAGTTATATTTACAACACTGTTAGAGTGTGTGCAGCACATTTTACGGAGGTCTATTTCCTGAACCTGGAAGAGTAGCCTACAATGCTGGCTTGCACAAAGGCTGTTTCTATAAAGTGGGGCAATTCCAACTTTGCAAGGACAGTCTGACGCTTCTGACTCACAGCCTGTAAGTACGTTTCTGCCACTGACGATTCAAACACGAGTTTTGAGCTGTGTAGAGTAGCGCTTGTTGTTTGTCGTTTCTCCGATCACCAATGCAGACATGGACACGTTTACGTAAAAAGACAGTATAAGTCATTATAATCAGTAATTATGTCCCCACTGGATGCAACAAATGGCTCGTTTGTAATGGGTTTTATTGTTTTTGTGTCATCTCGCCGGAACACAGCATTACAATACGGTAAGGGGCGTAACATTTCCATTTCACGCTTGAGGTATTCGGCCAATCACAACGCACTGGATAGCTGGCCAATCAGAGCACGCCTCGCTTCTCAGAACGATGAGCTTTATAAAAATCGACGTGTTTCAGAAAGGCGGGGCATAGAGGAGCAACAGTAATGTACAGTATGTGGAAAATAATGTTTTTTTTTTTTAACCTTAAACCGCATAAACACATTGCATTACACCAAATACACAAAATAATGTTATTTTTAGCAATGTCATATGTCCCCTTTAAAGGCGAAAATGTCTCCCTCTTTCATATTAAACACAGATCTTCCTGTAGTGCAGGTCTGTCCATCCCGTTTGCATCTGCTTTATTCCTCAAAATATTACCGCCATTCAATTTTTCCTCAGGTCTGCTTTTATTGCTTTTCAGTCTTGAGAGTCCTCATCCGTTACTGCATTTATGTACTGCAGAGACTCAATGGCTCAAGGACACTGTTGTTATAACATGCAGCGTGATTCAGAGCACCATGTGTCTATTGATTGACTGAATGCAGCAAAGTCTCCTGGGAGGCAGAAAGGGGTGGGTTATGAGTGTTAAAATAAATACTGACAAACAACAAATCTAATACAGCAAACAAGGTGCCCGCCTGCAACTGGCGATGACTTCTTGTCACGCTGTATGTTAAATGTGTGGGGGTTGGCACAGAAGATTCCTAATAAATATGTCCTTCAAGGTGAGAGAGGGAGAGAGGCAGTGGTGGGCGCAAAGACATCTGCTGGTATAAATAACGGATAAATGAGTCAGCTGAAAGATTAGACATGGATTCTTTATTCTAGGGCATTCTAGGTCTTCGAAACTTGCATAGAAATGCAAGATTTTTGGTTTGTTAATGTGAGGGTCACTGTCTCCTCTAGATGCCTGTGAGTTTATCTTGTGCTCAGACCTTCATAAAGCATATAGCATTGTCATGAGACTAATGCTGGTGAAATACCACAACTAAAACTAATATAATTTTTTTAAATTATTTGGTGACTCTTTATTTTAAAATGTCCTTGTTACACGTTACATGCACTTACTATTGTAATAACAATTTATTATGCATAATTACATGCAAGTAACCCTAAGCCAAATCCTAAAGGTAATTGCACACTGAGTCCAAAATTTTTGTATGCGTTTTTTTCGTATTCGTCATCCTTTCCTATCAAAATGCTTGCTACAGATGCAAAAACGCAGAAAATCGAACCCAATCCGATTTTTTTATGATGGACGAAAGTTTCGGAGGCAATGTGTAAATGTGATTGATACAACATGAGGTTGTATTTATTTTTTTAACGTGCCAAAATTTTAAGACGAGAGTTTCAGACTCGGTGTGCAAAGACCTTAACCCTTACCATATAGTAAGTACATGTAGTTAATTAATATTACTCAGTACTTAAATGTATAATTACACAGTAACAAGGACACCTTAAAATAAAGTGTAACCAATTATTTTATGTTAAATATTAATATACAACTTTAATAGATTAAATTTAAATGGACATGTTGAAATCAAGCATTTCGTAATCGAACAATCAATCGTTCAATCAAACATTTCAAGTTAACAAGTACATTATTTAAGTAAACAGTCAGTAATAAAATGAAGAACAAAGATACTAATTACAATAACAAAAAAAATTGTTTTTAATAATATGTATATATAAATGACTGGCTATCATGTCAGGTATTATTGTTGCATTGGTATTGAATATTTAAAAGGAATGTCTTGATGAGCAATCTCAGGGTGTGTAAAAGACCTCTAATCATTTCAGGTGTTATTTCAAAGATATAAAAATGTCTGCAGAATCATTCATAACAATGTAATAATTTTGAAACAACTTTCCTTTTCACCTGCCGTCACCAAGCCTTCTCATTTTTCAGCTCTCTTTCAACTGCCTGTTGTACAGAGATCACGTCCTCCTCTGATCCCATTCTGTTATGAAAAGTTCATTTTTAATGATCCAATCAATTCCTGGTGCATAAAATCAAGTCCGCCCTGTAGTTTATTTTTTTTTATTTTTTATTATTATTTTTTTTTCTCATTGAATATCTGGTTTCATTCAAAAATCCATCATAAAATGAGTTGCAAATTCTGTTTATGATTAACTAAAACTGCAATTATTAAAATTAAATGTATATGCTAAAATATTCTAGTTGCAATGAACTTGAAATAACATATTACATGAAAAACTTAAAAAGGTGAAGCTAGATAGAAAAATATTAAAGCTATAAATATAGAAATATATAACTGTGTGTATGTGTGAATGATCAGACTTGAAGCAACAACACATCAGCAAGCACATTCTTGTCATAATGGGTTTACAAATGCAAATTACAGTAAACAACACATTAATGATCATTGCCACCAAAATAGCTGTTTAACCACACTCAGTGTCTCTTTTTTTCTCTCTCTCTCTCTCTCTCTCTCTCTCTCTTGCTCAGGATGTGTTATAGTGCTCATGGTGCATATGCCCAGAGTAAACTGGCCCTGCTGCTGTTCTCCTACCACCTGCAGGACCAGTTGTGGGTCAGAGCTGACCCTGTAACAGTTAACGCAGTGGACCCAGGCATGGTGGATACAGCCCTGTATGACAATCTGTCTAGCCCGGCCCAGCTGGCAAAGAAACCTTTCGCAAAACTGCTCTTCAGGGTAAGGCAAATCATACTGCCCTCTATAAAACCTCATTAGTCAAGTTTACTGGAGGATAATAATTGCCTGGACATATCTGAAATGCCTTATTTCACTTAAATAACTTGCCAAACTTTGGAAAGTCAGCCAAACTAGGCCTGAGTCACTGGCGTGATGGTTTATTCAGACATCTGTCTGTGCTTGGCAAAGAATTCTTAAGGTGTAAAGCTTCAGTTTTACTGCTGTTTGGGTTATTTTATTTATTTAGTTATTTATTTTTTTTTGGCTTTTGTGCCATTTTTATTGACAGGACAGAGAGAGGACAGGAAATGAGGAGGAATTTGACTAGACTATACATTAGAGTGAATGTACCGCTTTTAAGTAGTTGTAAACAAAAATGCAAATTTTCAATAACAATAGGATAAGAATTGTTTTCATATTATAGGCGATAACTGTTAAATGAAAAATATTTCAAATCTGTACTATTTATGATAGATACATTAAGGAATGAATGGATGGATGAATAAATAAGTAAATAGAAAATATATTAATTAATTATTTTTGGGAGGCTTGCATGGTAATGCAAAATATGAACTATAGGTAACTATTATTTAGAAATTTTGGTCACATTTTATTTGAAGGTCCAATTCTCACTTCTAACAAATCATTAACTATGACTTTTGCCTCAGTAAAGTTCTAATTTGCTGCTTATTAATAGTTAGTAAGGTAGCTGTTAAGTTTAGCTATTGGGTAGAATTAGGAATGTAGAATGTGATCATGCAGAATATGTGCTTTATAAGCACTAATTAACAGCCAATATGTTAATAATAGGGCTGCTAATAAGCAACTAGTTAATAGTGAGAATTGGTCCCTATACTGAAGTGTTACAGAAAGTTTTATCTGAAATAAAATAAGTTTAAGATTTTTATATTGTATATGTATATTTATATTGTATTTAATTTTATTATTATTTTTAATAACCCTTATTGGGACCCCTACTATTTAAAAGCTCTCTTAAATTTTTGTTACTTTTTTTTTTTTTGTTAAAATTTTAATTAAAAAATAACTAATATCCCTGATAACTGTCATTACTTATCAGTCCAGTGTAGAATTCCCAGCTTTCGTATCTAAAACGCATTAAATTTAGCGAGTTCTTAAATATTCTCCCTCAGATACATTGCGTCTGTGTGCAACACGCTTTAGAGTTACTGACAAAGGCCATTGTGAAAGGTGCACTGTTGAATGATAACATTTTGTGATAAACCCACCTGCCCCAATATGTTGCAGTAAGGCATTGTGACAGTGCGGTGTATCCTGGGAGACACTGTTTTCACTCTTTCTTTTCTTTTTCTCCATCTGTCTGTCTCACCCAATCTCTTGGAATTCATCTTGAAATCTAAAGGTTTGAAGCCGCTGTGTCAGGGTGAACAATAATTGAATTTAGCTTGTCTCTTTGCTTCAAAGGTGTATGTGTGTGTATTTGTTTGTGACTGTGTGAGTGTGTGTGTGTTAATCAGACATGATTCTTTCATCTTCCTTAAGAATATTTGTTACACCTCTTGAATTCCAGATCAGTCTAAGAAAATTAATACAAGAATGAGAAAAGAAAAATAAAATACACAATTACACATTCGCGCACATAAACGTATATAGTATCTCCAGATTTTTTAAATGTGATTTTAAACTTTTGGATCTCACTGTTTACAATATATGTTACATGCCACCGATACTGTAACTACCCGTCTGTGAGCTCACTGATGTGCTGGCTCCAAATTATCAAAATTGCTACCATTTTCGCAGGTTGTTTTACTGTCATCCCTCATCCAATCATAGAGTTTCTTTCTGCTCCATTAAATTCAGCTGAGTTTGTGCTAAAAGAGCTTCAGAGATGATCAGAATAGCAAACAGCAGCACATGATAGTGTTGCATTCTCTGTCAGAACAGTATATAATTCATTTTTTATGTGTGAACTCTCTTTGGTTATGCACAATAGACCGGGTAAAGTAGAATACAAAAACCGCAACAATGGGCAGTGACCTTCGCCTCTTCATGGGGAATTATTTGTACTGCAAAAGATAATTCAATGTGTAATCTGTTGAATACAAATGTAATTTCCGTGAAACTCGTACCCTTGTTGAGGTAGGGTGTTTTGATATTGATTTATTGTGATTGTTATCAGCACGGCAATATCCTTTTGCAGGGTGCTTATTTACGAGTCGGGTTGAGTCACGGTTCATGGCGTCCATTATGTATGCGGCACAAGAATTGCTGTAGAAAACCCAGAAATTACAAGGCTCAGTGAGGACAGTGTGCTCTACGTGTTTAAAAGGAAAGTTGGCAAATTATGAATGTCTTGAGGGGAAATATTGTTATGATTAAACAGGCAAAGGCTTTCAAAATAGAAAAGCACACCCACTGTAGAGAATACAATTTTTTGGCACTTGGCGGAAAGAAAAAACGTGAAGGTTTATCCAAGAGCAAAAAATTTCATTGAGAAAAAATGTCAAAGATGATGTGTTTTAATAGGTTTTTTGTTTCCTGAAAAAGAGTTTCCTTGCTGTGCATGATGTGAATACTGAATGCATATGCACTTTCTGAAGTTTATTTCTGGAACCGTTTGTGTTCAGAGAAAGAGAGCGATATGACATCTTTCCTATAAATCAAATGTGCTCTTAAAACTGAAGAATACTCACTTTTAAACACTACTTTTACATTTACACAGCTTTTCCACCAGTTTATTATTTCTCACCTGACAGCGTTTCCAATTGTCAGAACCTAAACTGAGGAATAAAAAATGCTTGGATATAAAACATTAGGGGAGGGTGGTATGGCTAAAATCTTCACGGAATCTGCCTTTTATCACAATGTAGTTCATCTTCACTTAATATTCAGCAAAATAATGCTTTAGAAATTAAATAGCCATGTGGTATTGTCTGTTTTTAGATAACCCATTGAATTTATATGAACAAATACAAGGTACTTCGTCTCTGTTGATTATTTTCTCTTTTTATTTGACACTTGATGTCAGGGATCTGGAAGGAGGACCCAGTTGCAGAGTGAGTGACAAAAGTTTATTGACAAAGACTGATACAAGAGGTTGGTGAGGTGCACATGTGATACAACATCAAGAACAAAGTAAACAGAGACAGCTGGGGAAGACCACTGGAACAGTCTCAGACAGCAACTGGCAGATTACAATAGCAGCAAAAGGAGCGGCAAATGTCCAGGCAGATAGAGAGGACCAAACAAGGCACCATAGAGCTGAGTTCAGATACTTGTTGACTGCCAACTCTGAAGCAGACCCAGTGCCAGGCAGGGAGAACCAGAGGCAAGACCCACAGGAACAGGTCAGGACAGGAACTAACACAAAGACAAGACAGGACAAGGCTCCACAGGAACACAGTTACTCCAAAGGCAGGCAGGGGGATAAATAAAACAAGAGAACTGATAAAGACTGAAGTAACAAAATAAATAAGAAATAATTACCAATATAACCAGCACAACTAACTTAAAGAATATCAAACAAAAATGCAAAACAAAAGGCAAAAGCAGACAAAAAATGCAAAACAAGGAGCAAGACAAGAACATGGAACTACAAAGGACTAGACAAGACAAGGACACAAGACCAACCAGACAGAGAGACAGAAACACATACTCGGCCACATCCACAGGCAGAGACAAAGACAGTGACAGAAGGGGTGAGAATGACAACGAACCGGCAAAGACAATAGGGCAAGGGGCCCTATAAATAGGGAGGAAAGCACACGAGGAACAGGTGAAAACAATTACACTAACAATGACTCAACAAGGGCTAACAAGAGGGTGTGGTAAAGATGAAACAAGGAGGGGCTAAAGAAGCACATGGCTGACGAAAACAAAGCCATGTGCTAACACAAGACAACAAACACAAGACAAACAGAGTGTCAGGGCCGAACCCTGACACTTGATGGATAGAACATGCTTAAGTGTTACTTACTAAGAAACAATTAAGTTTATTATAATTAGGTATTGTGAACTAAGAGTGAACAACATTTATGGTTACACTTTATTTTAAGGTGTCCTTGTTACAATGTACAATACATTTACTGAGTAATATTAATTAACTACATGTACTTACTATACGGTTAGGGTTTGGAATAAGGTTTGGCTTAGGGTTACTTGTATGTAATTATGCAGAATTTATTGTTATTATAATAGAAAGACCACATAAAAGAAGGGTCAAAGTACGCACATCCAAAAAATGTCTTGGCCAGGTGCAAGATCAAAGGATATCATCAAATAATAGAAAAAAGATCTGCACACTGTTAATCTCCCTTTATTCAAAAAAAAAAAAAAAAAAAAAAAAAAAAAATTAAAAGTGGCAACACTGACGAAGTGTTTGCCTGACGAAGGTCTTTGACTGAAACATTGCCACTTTTAATTTTAATACATGTAAAGTGTAACAAGGGCACCATAATATAAAGTGTTACCAAAATTTGTAAGTAGAAAAACTGAAATATATATATAGTTAGTTAGTTAGTTAGTTAGTTAGTTGTTTGTTTGTGTTTATTTATTTTGTAAACTGTACCCAATAATCCTTATTTATGAATTTAAAACAAATTTAAAGTATACTGTCACTCACATAAAAATAATGTAAAACAGCCCTATTAACTGATAGCCATGCAAATATATTTTTATACGACCCAGAAAAATCTCTACTTGTTGACACATTTCTACCATTGCACGGTATATAATGTCTGTAAATGTTGTGCTCAGCCTTATAAAACATTATATAAAGGTGTTGAGTCTTTCTGTACCGCAGCTGTTGCTCCATTTCCCCTTAAGCACACAGGCCCCGTATGGCCCAATACTAACAGCTTTAAGAGAGAAGCTTTTCTCACACTCTTTGTGCTGTATTGATTCAGCTCAGTATTGAGAAACCTTGTGGCTCCTGTAGTTTAATCCAAATTCCCTCAGACGAAAGAGGTCTAGAAAAGAGAAAAACAGTGCTCAGCCCCAATTGCCCGGCCTCAAAGACCTGTTTGAAGTGCAGAATCTGGCAGCGGTTTTAGAGAAGATCGGCTGTCCTGTGTAATTGATCCGTCTGGAGGTCATAGTCCAACTGACTGTCTGTATATCAGTTTCACCAACTGTGCTGCCCAACTTTTAGATCTTCTGATGTGGAATCGAGCCATAACATTTGCAATTAGAAGGATAATTTGAATAATTAACCATGGCAGCTGGAAAGCATCATGTGTAAACATGAGGCAGGAGTCACATGAGGAAGTGTATGAATTAGGACTGACAATAAATAAATTGAATTACATTATCAAATGAATCACATATATGAATATTTGGGGGGGAAATCCCCAAAATAAAGATAATTTAAGACATTACAGTGTTTTGGCAGATTAGTAAGGCATTCAGTAGACATTACCAAAGATCAGAGCTTTTCATTTGAGTTGCATTTTGCATCAAGAGCACAGGATTTTGAGATGTCATGTCAAAACAGCTAAAGGGATTCACCCCAAAAAAAAAAAAAAAAAAAAAATTCTACTGTCATTTACTCGCCCTAATGTTGATCTAATCCTGTATAACTTATATTCTTCTACTGAACTCAAAAGAACCCTAGTGAAAAATAAATATACTAAAATGTATTTGAAATACATTTATTTCATGCTAAGTACACTACAAAAACATTTACATATATATGTACTTAATAAAAATACCCTGCACTTGTACTTTTGGTATACTAGACTGATATACTTAAAGTCTGCTAAATTGGAACTAATTTTGTGCTTAATGCACTTTAATTGTGCGGAAGTAGGTCTGAAGTCCAACTATAGATATACTGAAGTATATGTAATTGTGCTAAAGTGGAACTATTGCAAGTATACATTAGGTACACTTTAAATATCTTTCATTTAAAGACCCATATTATTCAAAGATCATACAATCCTCATCAATAGTGACATTAAAACACATTTTATGCTTAATATTGGGAAATGTGCATTGTGAACAAGTGATTTTTATATCAGTAAGTCTTGAGTGATATGTCAGTAAATATGTTAATAGATCTGAACTATACTTAGTATGAATTAAACGTATTTTTAATATATTACTTTTTACTAAGGAGATAGTTTGTAGAATGTTGGTAACCAAAACCGTTTTGTCACCATTGACATACATCGTGAAAATTACATGAAAATTCTGTCATTTAATGCCGCTCTTTTTTGGGTAAGATAATTATATATAAGTTATAATTAATTTTAGTGTCATACTGTACAGTAATATTCAATACTTTATATATACATTCGTATTCATATACTTTTGCAACATTTATTAACGTAGGTTATTGTTAATTTCTACGTATACCTGATACATTTTTACATTTTAACAAATTGTTTAAATAAGCATCTAGTTAATGTATATGTTTTTATATTAGTGATTATAATTTGAATATATTTGAATATATTAATGCTGTAAAAAAAAAAAAAAGAAAAGAAAAAAAAAGGCCATGATACCAAATGGTTTAACGAATGTTAATAGTTTAAACCTTATTGTAAAGTGTAACCAAATGACAAATTGACAGTCCTGATACAGATATAATCCTAGTATTTTGCCGCAAGTTTATTTACCAAAGCAACTTACAAGAAAGTGCACATGTAAGTGGCAATTACCAAAGCTAGCAGCTAAGGATATATGTCAAGTACTAGGGTTAGACTTCAAGTGCTAAGAAGAACACTACAGCACAAATGCACTGTAACATTGCTATGGATGTCATGTACAAGGATCATGAAGTCATTGACATTGGCAGAAATGACAAATTTATATTTTTACTCCAGGAATCAGAAACATCTTTCCTCTCCTTCTTAGATAGTTAATATCAGTTTCTGATGAAATATTCTTAACGTGCCCACAGCTGTGTTGACTTCATCTCTGATTCCTGTCCATCCACAGACGCCTGCAGAAGGAGCTTCCACAGCCATCTATGCTGCAGCTGCCTCCGAGCTGGAGGGGATCGGAGGACTGTATCTGTACAACGGACGCAAGACGGAGTCTTCAGCACTTTCTTATGACCAACGGCTGCAAACCAAGTTGTGGAAAGAAAGCTGTGCTCTAGTGGGTCTCCAATAGACCTGAGAAAAATTCGGCACTGAGCTCCTGATCACTGAAACCTTGGCCCTCATCTTACAGTCCATATAACATCCACCTGAAAAAAATTCAACCTCATGCCTTAAGTTAGTATCCCTATTTTCCAAATTATCCCTTGGTCTTTAAATCATCTTATTACCTTTATAGTGTTCACATAAGCCATCTTTTAACGTCTTGAGAACGTGTACCTCAACGAAACGTGACAAGTGCGCTGTTTTTCATCCTGAAACCGCTCACTTCCTCCTCACCTGGGAACTCTCTGAACACTTTCCCTGGACTAAGCAAATAAAACAAAAGTGATTTCGACTAATAATCTAGTATCTTGTTCTCTGCTGAGCCTTTTTGGGTGCTTAATGAATCAGGACCTTCGCAATGGCTGTTCAACTGATTTTCCTTTGAATTTTGTCAACAGGCTATAAAGCCAATTGAAGGATAAAAGGATTATATGTGAAATCTCCAGCTCTCTAAACTGGGCAAATACCAGCCTGTGTCTGTTGATGCTCTTAGTTTCCGTGCTAGGATTTTGCGTCTTTCTTTGTTAGTATAGTTGTATATCTTCAGTGGCGCCTACGTTGGGTTATTCCGCCCATCAGTCAGTGTCATTCCTCCCTCTGCCTACCGCATCTAATTGTCTAAACACAAACTGCAGAAGGGCTAAGGGGGAAAAACATTTGTCTGGCTAAGCCCTTCATTTTTCATTCCCTCACTGTGCAATTTGCAATGCTGTGTTTTGAATTTAACCACAAAAGAAACGGCTGCCCTCATGCCAGGTGCCTCACCTTCATTCACCTTCTTTCTCCCAGAGGGGGAAATTTCGTCCAACTGTTCTGTTCGTGACTGTGACGTGCTCAGAATTTGTGATTCCAATGTGTACTAATGTAGCTGTTGTGGGGTTTTTTTCGACAGACCTTGAAACAGAAACATTTAAAATATGTGCACATTTTATAAATCAAGATTTTCCTTTGAGATGTTGAGACTTAACTTTTAAATATATTCAGGCATCCTTTTTTTTTTTTATTCTTTTTTTTTTATGTATTTATCCAAGGTCGATGTGCAATAGCAAACCAGCTAATTGAGTCTTGAAATAATGGAAAATTTGAACGTTTTCCAACAGGAGATGTCGCTTCATAAATACCAATATATAAAAGTACTGTAAAATGAGTTACTTTCTACCCGCTGGTGTCTGTGACAACTTGGAGGTGTCGTCTCAAGCTTGGCTGCTTTGGTAAAGTGCTACTTTGACCTGTTAAATTCTAATTTAAATGTACTAGTGTCAAAATGTGCCTGTTATTTGTGTGTTTTATGTGGCACCAATCATGCAGTTGACCAAATGTGTTCACATTTAAACCTCTCCCAACTAATTCAATTAATTTTCTGTATCGTGCAGTGAATGGGATATGAAGCTTTTGGGTAAAAGAGAGATAAAGATATTCCCCCATTTGCATTGCTTTTGAGAATTTGCTTTTGTCATCGCCTAGTTTTGCTTATTGTACTGTAATTATGCACTAATGGAAGTGCTGCTGTATTATAATGTATCTAGCATTATAGGAAGGGTAAATAACTTCCATGCACAGATAATAATGATCCAATAGATTAATTATATAGTTGTGATACTGAGATATAAATTAATAATAGTGTTTGGAGGCACCAAATGGTTGATGATAAATGAATCAAGAAACAGTCTCAGTACAAAATGTGCAAAGAGGATTTTGCGTACTTGGCTCCTCGGCCACATGCACTGTGAATGAGCCCAATGTTTCTGTCATTTGTGTGTGTGAAAGAGAGGGATGAAGACGGAGAAAAGAGTGCAGCATTATCTTGCCAGGAGACTCTGAAGTGTCTCATCTTCAGCTCTTGTAGAAAACAGAGTGAGTGGGTTTCTCTTCTAAGGCTCTTGTCTAAATAAAAACACTGATTTCGCTGTTGCAGTAGCTGTTTTTTTTCTGCTAATGGTGAAGTGTAAATGAAAATATGAGATGTAAAAGCCAATTTATGTTGTTTCGGTTTTAGAAATTGTGCAGGGCCGGTCATTTGCCGTTTCAAGGACACCAAGCAGAAGTCATATGATCCACATGCTCTGTTAAATTGAATAGAATAAAATGGTTTCATTCATCCTTTGTTCCAGACATTTCATTTGAAATTTAGTTCTCACTAATGCTTCACAACAAGTTCAGTCACGCATAGTCACATGTAACCTTTTTTTTTTCACTGTATTGAAGTAGTAGTTGTACATTTTGCTTTAAGCAGATGGTACATTTCAAGAGATGGCGGTTGCAGGCTGTGTGTGTGTGTTTGTGATGTGACCTGAAATCCTCTACAGGAGCAGATGACTCATTTTAGGTTTTTTCTGTCATGAATGCCTTTGGCAGTTTGTGGGACATCCATCTCAAGCACATCCTAGCACCCACTCTCAAACACACGCAATGCCATGCAAGACTCATCTCGCTCACATATTTAAATTGGGGTGACCATACGTGCCATTTTACCAGGACGCGTCCTGGCCAGGATTTCTATATTGCTTTGATTCAAAGTACCTCGAGAGCGTTTCCAAAACATAAGGAACTGATGTCATACACCGATCGGTCTGCACATGCAAACAAAGCCAAAACCTAAATATTATAGGCAATATAGAAATCCTGGCCAGGACACGTCCTGGTAAAATGGCACGTATGGTCACCCTATTTAAATACTAACACATTTGATTGCTTTTTAAGTGATACTCTTGATCGCAAATACTTGCTGATCAGATGTGGCCTTCTAAATGTTAACCTGTTTTTGCAGTTGTCTTCAGACGTCGATGATTCAGTGGACTACTTCTGCTAAACACAAAAGATATTTTGATGTATGTTGGTTTTGTTAACCGTTGACTTCCATTCTGTGGAAAAAAAAACAAAAAAAACAGCCATTTTTCAAAATATCTTATGTTCCGCAGAAAAAGGAACGTCATACAGTTTCAGTGTCACTTTTTAGTCTGATTTATTTTAATGTTTATAACAGGAACTCAGTCCTTGTTATGAGATGACTAGGTTTGTGTTATATGCAGCAGCTTGACAAAATTTAGTATTAAAGTTTAGTGCACACATCTCATCTCTGAAGTTATATTCAGTTTGGATTTGGATTTGCTCCTGATGAAATCAAGAGCACTCTTAAAAATAAAGGTGCTTCAAAAGGTTCTTCAAGCGATGCCATAGAAGAACCATTTTTGGTTCCACAAAGAACCATTCAGTCAAAGGTTCTTTAAAGAACCATCTCTTCCTTACCTTTTTTATCATCTGAAGAACCTTCTTTCACCACAAAGAACCTTTTGTGAAACAGAAAGGTTCTTCAGATGTTAAAGGTTCTTTATGGAACCATTTAGACAAAAAGGTTCTTCTATGGCATCGTGAAGCACCTTTATTTTTAAGAGTGAGCACTGAAACTTGCATAATCATATTTCTAAGAATATTTTAAGCAAAAGAGAAGCTGCATATTTAATGTATAGCCTATAGTCATAATTAGGCTCTTGAAAATAAAAGAAAACATTTTAAAAATGTAAGAGGATTCCTAGAAATCTCCTAAAGCCCTCTATGCATATAATGCTCCCATGTAAGGTTATATGCATGAGCTGTATTCTTAACTTAAGACTCCATCCAGACAACTGAATCCCTCAAAAGTTTCAAGAAACTACTGAAAGGGATAGTTTACCCAAAAATGAAAATTGTGTCATGAATTACACACCCTAATATCGTTCCAAACCTGTAAGACCTTTGTTAATCATCAGAACAACACATTAAGATATTTTTTACGAAATCTCTCCATAGACAGCAATGCAACTACCATGTTCAAGGCCCAGAAAGGTAGTAAGGAAATCGATAAAATAGTCCATGTGACATCAGTGGTTCAACCTTAATTTAAAACCTTAAAAGTCCATATGTGTGACTTTTGTGATGTAGTAAACTTGCTCTGTAGCCCACCTAGTACAGCACTGCACTTATGATGCAGAGTGCTCAGGTTTGAATCCCATGAAACACAAGTCACAAATAATTCCATAAAAGAGCTCAAAGTCTCGCAGAAACAACTGTTGGTTAGGTTTAGGGTATGGTTTAGTGTAGGTGGTATATTATTTTCAAACGCGATACAGCTTTAACCTTCCATTCACTGGACATATCATTTCTGATTTGCCATGATTCGTACAACAAACAACATAATAGAACTTTGCTACAGTCACATTTAACTGTTTCAGAGGAAATTTGACACGCTATTTAGCAACTGGGTATTTTATTTTGAAACTGCTATGAAACGTTCAAGCAATGCAGTATCAATTTGCAACCATTTTGTCTCCACAGGCACAGTTTTTTCATGCCACTGCTGTTTAATAATCCTGCATCTGTGATGGAGAAATAATGATATAATTTATAGTGCTTCTTGTAGACCCGAAATGTACGGAGGAAGATATTTAAGCTTTTGCAGAAACATATTTTCAATAAGTTGGTTGTAGAGGTAACCAGCAGGCTCATCAGCATGCCTTTCACTCTATCAGTCATCTATCAGATTTGCCCAGGATCAGTCCTCCCACTCTCAATGGGGTGGGAAGAAAGGTGTGCAGAGAGCCGTTGTCTTATCCATAAATCTCTGATTAGTGTCCACGGGCCACATTAGTGTGTGAAGGACTGTGTGTCTGTATATGCGCTTGACTTGATCCATGTTCCCCTGTAGTTTATTTTCCTGGAAAGGATGGCTATCTCTAATTTATCACTGTCACAGTCTTGCCAGGGCTTGTCACACTTTGCCCATCACTCTATGGCCTCTGTGGCGCTCCGTTTGGTCCCCCACCGTGTCTGGAATCCAGCTTTTTAGATCCTTATCTGACCCTAATTTGTGCATCAGACTTGTTCGCTTTGTCTACTCGATAAAAGACATACACGTGGGCAGGTAACTGGCTGCCGCTGAATCGAATCAATTGGTGGACCGTCACCTTGTCAACATGTGATCAACTGGTTTATAGACCTCTGTCCACCAGATGAGTTATCTGACTGCTGGCGTTTTGAAGGCAAACACCAGTTCTAAACAACAGTTTTTTTTTTGTTGTTGTTTTTTTTTTTTTTCCCACAACAACCCAATGATTTCACTGCTTGTTCTCTCTATACATAAAAATATGATTTGTGAAATAAGATACGTGGACTCCTGAACCAATAGGGGCCACATGCTGTCCATGATGTCATGAGCAGCCTAGTACTGCTGACATTTCTTGTCATGCAAACAATGATAAAAATGGTATAAATGGTATACTGAAGTATAAATGTTAACTGGGTAACACTTTAGTAGAGCGACCAATTCTTGCTATTAACTAGTTGCTTATTAGCATGCCTATTATTAACATATTGGCTGTTTATTGCTTATAAAGCACAATACTTTGTATGACCATATTCTACATCCCTAATCCTAAACAATAACTAAACATAACAACTACCTTACTGACTATTAATAAGCAGCAAGCTAGGAGTTTATTGAGGCAAAAGTTAATGTTTGTAGTTAATGGTTTGTTAATTGCGAAAACTGGGCCTTAAAATAAAGTGTGACCATTAACAGTAGAAATAATATATAATATCTAAATATAAATTTTAAACATATTTAAATACTAAATATTATAAAATATAATATTTAAAACTGGATAATTCTCCACTTCTCATTGTTTTATATAAGACCACTGTTTTACGAAGAATGCCACATTAAACATTATTTATTTTTTATTATGTATCAGGAGTCAAATTTAAAGCATGCAAATAAAAACCTGGCATGTACACATACTTGTTCAATCATGCAAGCTCTTCTAAATATATTTGTCAGTGCCACCATAAACAATATGCATTAAAACTTTAAGTCTGGACTTTGTACACTTAAATTTTGAAAATACTGAATTTGTTTAATTCAGAAAAAAAAAATACTTTTATGTTATCTTAAATGGCCTACTGTTGGTTTAAAATAATAATAACAACAATAATAATAAGGCTGTCCTGATAAGATTGATTGGCCACCAATATTGCTCTTAACCCTTAACCCTAAGTTTTCCAAAACTTAGGGTTAAACTGTTTGTTGTATTTGACCGTATTTCAAATATTTGACAGTATAACTTTCTTTGTTCATTTAATAAAATGTTATAAAACTAACTTTCCTAAAGGTCACTGTAAATAAATAAATAGATAAAAAGTTATAAATAAAGCAAAGATTATTGGAGTACATTTTACAAGAAATTCTATTTCAGTCTTTCCACTTTAATATTTCTTGTTTAATTAATGTGTTGCTTGCCATTTCTTTGTAATTTTTTTTTATTTTATTTTTTTTGTGAAATACACTAGCAAAATTTACTTTTGTTTCAAAGTTTTTTTTTTCAAAGTAATTTTTACAATGAAATGATGCATTTTTTTTTTTTTTTTAATGGAATTTAGGTTATTTAGATCTTATTTACCCATCTTAAGGCCACTGGGGGGCCATTTTTATTCCAGAAGAGTTTAAATGTGGGACATCCCTAAATACTAACATTCCTCGGAATTAACTCACTGTATATATATATATATATATATATATATATATATATATATATATATATATATATATATATATTATAATGAAACTGCTCTGAGGCCTCAGGGTGGTGGAAATATTTTGGAGGTTATAAACACACTGACATGGGGTTTGCTTAGGGCCGCCAAAATGCTAGAAGCTAGGATAATTTGTAGTTAAAAAATAGCAATTTGGCCTGTCAAGACAGATCGGCCTCTAATGGGCTCTCTAAATAGGTCTTCCTGATTATGTCCACGAGAAAGCTTTCTGTGCACTAGCCGCTGAACTTTGCGTGGGTAATCATACAAATTCTCTGCCAGCTCTCCACTACTTATCCCTCATAGGCTGAGAGACTCACTGATCAAGGATGTTGCCAGAAATGCCCCTTTTCACCCCTGATCTAAGATCAGCTTTTCCTGGTTTCTGGTTAGAATTGAGGTAAGAGGGATTGGCCCTAGATCCATATAAAAGAGAAATTTTAGGAGCTGTTAGCTGACTGCTAATAGCTCCGGTGCCCCCTTACTCGTGGAAAGGCCTTATCTCCACAAACCAGCAGGCCTGCTTAAACCTGGGTAATGCTGTCTCGATAAGCCTCTATATTCAGACTTGTACTCTTTCCCTCTACCGTCCCAACCAAAGCACAGCCATCATCCATATTTAACAACTCTTAAGAGTCTGACTCTGATCTCACAAGTGGAGATACAGTGGCAATACCAGTTTTTCTCTCATTTCAATGAAGAACAAATCCCATACTGACCTTTTGTTCTCTGTGATATTTTTAGCATAAAGCTCTCAAACTAATAATTATTTTAATATGACACTGTTTCAGTTTAATTTTAAGTTTCAGCAGTTCTAAATATAATTTAGTAAAATGAGAGAACTCCACTGTACATGCAAATATTCACCTTATTTTTAATATGTAAGCGTTGTGTGACCATTTGTATTTCGAATGTGTGAAGCTTCCAGTGTCATTCGCTATTGTTTTACCTGGACAAAAACTGTCCGTTATGTTGCTTTTTATTGCAAACTGCTATTTGTTATTATATTATTTTAATTTAATACCATATTGATAAATACACTGGTTTGTAGTGAAAATAGTTTTACTGTTAATTGCACTTTATTGTTCTTCAAATTATTCTTCCTATAGTGGCTAATGAATCAGAAGTCTTGCACATTCACAGAAAATCGCTTACTTAATTGAAAAACGGCTAATGTTAATACTACGTTTTTTTCATTTGCAGCTCAACGTGCTGCAAATGAAAAAAACACATGCAAATAGAAAAAAAACACCTGCAAATTAAGAAATCATCAGTTTGAAAACACACAAGCTGCAAATACTCACAACGCAATAAAATACAGAAACGCGCTGCAAATACTCACAAGACAACCAAATACAGAAACGCGCTGCAAATACAACACAAACAAATATGGAAACATGCTGCAAATACTCACAACACAAATACAGAAACGCGCTGCAAATATTCACAACACAAACACATACAGAAACGCTGCAAATACTAACAACACAAATACAGAATGCACTGCAAATACAACACAAACAAATATATAAACACGCTGCAAATACTCACAACACAAACAAATACAGAAACACGCTGCAAATACTAACAACACAAATACAGAATGCGCTGCAAATACAACACAAACAAATACAGAAACGCGCTGCTAATACTCACAACACAAATACAGAAACACGCTGCAAATACTCACAACACAAACACATACAGAAACACGCTGCAAATACTAACAACACAAATACAGAATGCGCTGCAAATACAACACAAACAAATACAGAAACGCGCTGCTAATACTCACAACACAAACAAATACAGAAACACGCTGCAAATATAACAAACTAATATAGAAACACTGCAAATACTCACAACACAAATACAGAAACGCTGCAAATACTCACAACACAAACAAATACAGAAACACGCTGCAAATACAACAAACAAATATAGAAAAGCTACAGATACAACACAAACAAATACAGAAACACGCTGCAAATACAACACAAACAAATATAGAAACACGCTGCAAATACTAACAACACAAATACAGAATGCGCTGCAAATACAACACAAACAAATATAGAAATGTGCTGCAAATACTCACAACACAAACAAATACAGAAACACGCTGCAAATACAACAAACAAATACAGAAATGTGCTGCAAATACTCAAACACAAACAAATACAGAAATGTGCTGCAAATAATCAAACACAAACAAATACAGAAACGTGCTGCAAATACTCACAACACAAACATAGAAACGTGCTGCAAATACTCAAACATTAACAAATACAGAAACACACTGCAAATACT
Source organism: Spinibarbus caldwelli (assembly GCA_039654775.1). NCBI lineage: Eukaryota > Metazoa > Chordata > Actinopteri > Cypriniformes > Cyprinidae > Spinibarbus > Spinibarbus caldwelli. The sequence continues at coordinate 24,325,878 of CM077224.1, forward strand.
CGCAACACAAATAAATACAGAATGCTCTGCAAATACTCACAGCACAAACAAATACAGAAACGTGCTGCAAATACTCACAACACAAACAAATACATAAATGCGCTGCAAATATAACACAAACAAATACCTGCAAAAACAGAAAAGTGCTGCAAATACTCAAACACAAACAAATACAGAAATGTGCTGCAAATACTCAAACACAAACAAATACAGAAATGTGCTGCAAATAATCAAACACAAACAAATACAGAAATGTGCTGCAAATAATCAAACACAAACAAATACAGAAACGTGCTGCAAATACTCACAACACAAACAAATATAGAAACGTGCTGCAAATACTCAAACATTAACAAATACAGAAACGCTGCAAATACTCGCAACACAAATAAATACAGAATGCTCTGCAAATACTCACAGCACAAACAAATACAGAAACGCGCAGCAAATACTCACAACACAAACAAATATAGAAACGTGCTGCAAATACTCAAACATTAACAAATTCAGAAACACGCTGCAAATACTCGCAACACAAATAAATACAGAATGCTCTGCAAATACTCACAGCACAAACAAATACAGAAACGCGCAGCAAATACTCACAACACAAACAAATATAGAAACGCGCTGCAAATATGCACAGACCACAACAGAAATATTTAATGGAACCACAACAAGTGACAAGAAGTGAACCACAACAAGTGACAAAAATTACTGAGTCATGTTTATTAATGTCTACTCTGAAAGGTGAGTTTTTGTTTATTTTAACATTCTGATCATATGATTCCTTAGCTTTTTGGATATCATTAGTCTAAATAAGCTGACGAAAAACACACTTACTGTAACTGAAACGTTATGTAAGCTGGCTAGTTTTAAAGGGGTCATCGGATGCCCATTTTCCACAAGTTGATATGATTCTTTAGGGTCTTAATGAAAAGTCTATAACATACTTTGGTTAAAATTTCTCAATGGTAGTGTAAAAAACACCTTCTTTACTCTGTCAAAATCAGCTCTGTTTACATCAAGCCAGTTTAGTCCATGTTGTTTTAAATGCTAATGAGCTCTGCTGACCCCGCCCCTCTCTTCCGTGGGGTGACGAGCAGACTTTAAACTTCATCACAATACCGAAGAAAAGAGTTGTTGCTACTTGTTACCTTTCATCATGACATTGATTTCCCTAAAGATTGTAAATACTTGCTCTGTGGTGCTTTTTTGTTTGTTTGAGGTGTCAAGAATTGGCTGGTTAGCATGGTTTAGCTAGCCTATTTGCTAAGTTCACAAAAGTTCGTAGAGTTCACAAGCAATTAGCTTTTCAATATTTAGCCTTTGCTTGAGCATATTTGACAGGTACCCAACCACTAGGCTCAGGCAGAAGACATGTTTTCTGGTCCAAGATTGGCTTCCACAAACCCTTTGTATCAACTTTATTAGAGAACAGGCAACACTGGTTACAGATGAATGGCTAATGGCTGACAGAGCAGGTAAGTGACCTTCTGGTATAATCAGTAACATTTCTGCAGCTAATACAGAGGGATCTTTCAAGAAATCTCTTTTTGCCTCCAAGGATGGAAAGATTTTCTCTCTCTCTTCAAAAATATGCCTATGCTGTCATTATTAGTTAGTCTTATCACATGCCAACCCCCTATGTGTTACGGGAAGTAGACCAGACACAGAGGATATAGAATAATACAGTGATGTTTATTTGAATTCAGCAGTCGGGTAGGCAGGGAAGAATGGTGAGTAAGTATCTTGAAGTACTTAGAATGTCAAAGGATATACTGATGATAGTTTTATTGCCAGGAACTCATGGATGACATGGTTGAGCACACACCTCGGGCCAACACCGAAGATGAGCTGGGGTGACAGACGCAGGCGTAGGAGACACAGAGGACCAACAAAGAACAGGAGGTAAGTAATCTTGAGGTAAGTAACTGGGTAGAGTAGGTGTGAGTCCACTTCGTGTAAGCGAGATCGGACAACTGACTGAGGTGAGGTATGTGCTTAAGTAGTGCTGGCTTAATTGATAGTTGATGAGATGCAGGTGGTTTGAATTAAAACTCAGGTGACAGTGATCGCTGTGAGAGATTGGTGGTGGAACCTGGCTGATATGTGACACTATGCAGGTTTCAATGGAACAAAAATGTTTTCCATACAACAATTCAGAGTAACCACGTTAATCTCCAAAAAAAAACAAAACATTAAAGTCCATTTGGCATTGACTGTGCTGCATATTGTTTTTTTTTTTTTTTTTTTTTTTAATTTAATTTATTTAATTTATACTCATATTTTTATTTAACATTGTCAGAGGAGCTGAAGTTATGGAAAGGCAGACATTTTATTCTGTTGCCAGCTATACAACAAAACACTTTCTGTGCTTTGCATTTTTTTGAAAGTGAATTTGTGAATTCCTTTTTTACTCTGTCAAGCTGGAATATGGTGATAGAATTAAAAAAGAAATTTCAAGGTCTCTGGTAGCCTAAGTCTTGAAGAAATGCTTTAGGGCGTAAGTCATTTCGACTGCTCCAGTGGTTGTTTACCCTTTGTGTGAGCTTTCAGATTAGCGATATTGTAGTAATAAGCAGTTTTCATAATGAAAATGCAAGGAGACAAGGTAGCCTCAGTGGAACAGTATCTTGCCCCCTCTGGGCTTTTTTGTTTGTTTATAGGGAGGGGGAGGAACAAAGAGAGACACATGCTTGGAATTTTTATTAGCAGACTTGCTTTCCCTCGGGTATGTTGCACTCCATGTCAGAGGTCAAATACAAACTACAGTTCTCAGCTAAAATCCATTCCATTTACTATGCATAGTCTTAAAACATAGTGGTATATTCGGTAACACTTTACAATAAGGTTTCATTTGTTAGCATCACTTTACTACATTAGCAACATCAATTAACAAAATGAAAATTTAAAAAAATTAAAAATAAATAAAAAATTCTTCCAAAGTGTCCATTAAATGTCAGTTTAAACGTTTACAGTAGCAAGTCATTATAAAATTAAATGTTTTATCTGTTAATTTTATTTAATAGACCTGAGCTAACATAAACTAACAATAAACTGGTGTTTTTATTGACAAACGGTAGCAAAGATTAATACATTTTTTTTTTTTAAATGTTTGTTGTTAGTTAATACTAATGCATTAACTAACACTACCTACTAGGAATTTATGGGAACTAACGGGACCTTATTTTCTTAAAGAAAGGCTTATTTTTTCAACTGCTTAGACAACAAAATCAATACTATTTGCTGAATATTTTAAACATCATATGTAATTTTCTGATTTCAAAACTACTTTCAAAACAGTCCTTGAATTTCATGCTAGATAATCTAGAAATGCTTCTTAATCTTGTATGTTATATTATCTTAGAAAGTGGAAGCTTCAAGATAATATACTGGCAAAATTCTAAAATAATTCCATTTCATATCAGTAGGCTATTTCATGACCATGCACGCCATTTATGTATTTGGTGAGTAGTTGTGTAATAAGCAGGATAGTGTACTGGTCATTATGGCAAAATAATCCTCAGAGTGATATGATCATATTGTTTTCAATAATGGACTTTTAATAAAGTGTTTAGTGTATGTAGTATTTGATGGTTTTGTAATGCCAACTGTGCAACTGAGTTTGTATGTTACTGCTTATTGTTTTGAGAAATATGTTACAGGGATATTGTTTTGGAATTGTCTTAGCAAATAAGGAAAAACAGTGAGACACCACTGTGATGGTTTCAGGTCTCTTATATATCTCTTCCATATTATCCTCATTTTGTGCATTTGTTAGGTAAATGCTATTAGCCTAAGGCTGAATAAAATATTATATTTTGCACATTCCTGATTTGGTTGTGATCACTTAAGTGCCTCTCTCCACAAATTAACAATTTTAATAACATTTTTTAGCAATAATATTTCACATGCATATGTATGACTGAAAAATATAACAGGCTGCTAAGAGATTATGGAAGAAATATTGTGCATTGGGATTGAAATTAGGTGAGTGGAGGGCACACATCTGAACATCTCCAGCTTCAGGGTATTGGTAGATCAAAACGTCTAACCATTCAAGCAGGAAGTACTCTCATTAGTTACACTGTGAACATCTCCTTCAGCTGTATGTGTAATCTGTATTTCTGCGGGATACTTGAGAACTTAAAGGGATAGTTCACCCAAAAATTAAAAAATGTCATCATTCTGGTATCAAATCTGTCATCATCAAACTCAAACCTGTATGAGTTTCTTTATTCTGCTGAGCACAAAAGATTTTGAAGAATGTTGGCAACCAGAGTTGACGGTACCCATTGACTTCCATAGTATTTTTTTATACTATGGACGTCAATGGCTACCGTGAACTGTCCCTTGGAATTCACTTTCTCAGGTACTGTAGTAACAAATACAATTTTCAGGCTGAAACAAATAAACCAACCAAACAGAGAAGTATGCAGATAACTCTGGATGTGTGAATGAGATTCATACTACTTCATTTTCTCATGACACTTTTATGTGCTGAGATTTTAATTTAATGGACACTAAATTTCATGGTTTCAGCATTCATTTTCATCAAAGTCTTGCAAAGATTGGATACATAGCCAGTTTTTACCTCAGCAATATACCATCATCCTTCTTTCAGCCTTCTGACAAATCCAAATGTACTGAATTTATCCATTAATGTCATCAACAAATCCCTATAGGCCGCTACTCAGATATGTTTGTAGCTGAATGACAGGTGACAGAAGGAGCTCTGAATTTAATCAATATGGCCCCTTTTGTGGTAAGACTGTTTTCAATTACATCCCAGATGAGATCTGTCAGGGTCCTGACAGCATTTGTTTAGGCTGAGAGCGCTGTGTTGTGCTAAACGAGATTCAGGAGAGAAGGTCACAATGCTCCAGCAAGACGTTGCCTACAATATATATTTCCACTTAGATCCACTCTTTACTGTTCATTTATGCTGGGGACATTTATTTAAGTCTAACTGTAAATAAATCCCAGATAAGCAATTATTTCTTACAGCTATAAGCCTTAATTATTGTACTTTTCAGACAAAAATTTGGCAGTTAGTTCATGTACTACCATTCAACGATTTGGTATTGATTTGCGGAGATTCAAAGATTTTTTGATGTTTTTGAAATAGGTTCCTTACATTCATTAAGGCTGCATTTATTTGATAAAAATAGATTAAACAAAACAACAACAACAACAAAAAATTGTGAAATATTATTACAAAGCTCACCTCTTGCCATGAGAATTGCTTAAATATTGGACCGTTTTACACCGAAACCAAACAGAGCACTTGGAAAATAATCAACAAGCCAACGATGCTGAGAAATATCACTTTAATCTTTAATTTAAACGAATATTTCATTCAACTAATAGTTTGAACTGCTTGTAAACAGTGCTTGATCTTTGCATTTTTCTCTCTTGATTCAAATTAGATGACTTTTTTCACTGGAGAAAGCAATATTAGATAGAAGACTTGTATGTGTTGTGGAAGCAGCAGTTTGAAGTTCAAACATCTTAATGATGGATTTGTTTCTGACAAACACACAGCTTTTCACTTCACAAGACTTTATCTGGTGGACTGGAGTCTTGTGGATTACTTGTGGATTATTATTGTGATGTTTTTATCAGCTGTTTGGACTCACAGTTTGACGGCACCCATTCACTGCAGAGGTTCCATTGTGAGCAAGTGATGTAATGCTAAATTTCTCCAAATTTGTTGTGATGAAGGAACAAACTAATTTACATCTGAGTTTCAATACATTTTAATTTTTAGGTGAGCAATTTCTTTAACACTATAAACACCATAAATCTGCTTTTTTGATCCATGCTTTTATGCATTCACACATCATGCTCAGTAATAAAAGACCTTATTTAATGTAAAATGGTGGTGTGTTGGTAAAGAGATATCTGGATTGATGTATGACTGGCACACTGGCATTAATATAGACGTGTTCCCATAAATCCTGCTCCATCCTGAGAGCACTGGAGAACAGCAGCGTATTATTAGATGAGTCGGTGTGTGTGAGCATGCATGTCTTTGTGCTTGAGCATACACAAACGTAAGCATTCAGCAGACAGAACAGAAGGAGGCTGGGTTACTCTCCATAATCACCAGGCTTTGATTTGCATTTCAAATGGAGTTTGCAGTGCAGGAGATGGAAGAGGAATGCAGGGCCAGCAAGTCTCAGCATAAAACATGGATAAGAGACTGTGCAGCTAAATGTATGACTTTGTAGGGGCTGCAAGTGATCTGAAGGTCAAACACATCTTTGTGGGCAGTGAGGCGGTAAATAAACAGCTACAATGATTACAATAAACATTATCATCTGAATTAAACAACACTTTCAACCAAACAAGACGAACACAACCTTAAAATGTGCATTACACACGTACTCGTTGTTTTTTGTTTGTTTGTTTTTTGTCCAGATTTTACAGATTTTACCCATAGCACATGATCATATCTTTTGGTAACACTTTAGTACAAAGACCAATTCTCACTATTAACTAGTTGTTTATTAGCATGCCTATTATTAACATATTGGCTTTTTATTAGTACTTATAAAGCACATATTCTGCATGACCATATTCTATATCCCTAATTCTACCAATATCTAAATTTAACAACTACCTTACTAACCATTAATAAGCAGCAAATTAGGAGTTGTGACCTATCTTTCTTTCTTGTTGAATTATTACCACAAAGAAAACAACATACCAATAAAATATATTTATTTTTTTCTTACAGTAGAATATCTCTATATATTCTACTGTTCAAAAGTTTGTGGCAGTAAAATTTTTATGTTTTTGAAAGAATTGTATTGTATTTGTTTATTTATAATATGTTTTACAATGTATTTTATTTATGATGGCAAAGCTGAATTTTTCAGCAGTCATTACTCCAGTCTTCAGTGTCACCTGATCCTTCAGAAATCAGTCTAATATTCTGATTTGCTGCTCAAGAAACATGTATTATTATTATTATCAATGTTGAAAAAAAAAAAAAAATCAATGTCAATCACACAATTTTGTGTAGTGTGTGTGTGTGTGTGTGTATATATATATATAGGTATGGAATCCGTCGAAAAGGAATTATCATATTTTTGTGTTTTTGCTATTAAAAAGTATGAAACCCCGTTTTATCATTTAAAGATTATCTCAAGCACATTTTATGATGCTTTACATAAGATGGAAAGTTTGTTCATATGTACAGAAAATTAAGCATTAAAGAATCATAAAAAAAAAACAACAAAAAAAAACATCTAGGACTGAATAAATCATTGAAAAAATATGAGATATTATTATTATTATGGCTCCCGTGAATAAGTAATGTGAAACACAATGATTACAGTATTCTATTTAGGTTTACCCCATTTTTTCCACCCGCAGTTAAGCTGTGTAACCAATCACTGAGATGTCCGTTGTTCGCATGAAAGAGCAAAATGAATAGCGCATTACAATGACCAAATCTGTCCTCATATGTATCAGTATTTATCAAATTCCCCTCTGTGTATTCCAAACTTTGATTTAGGTGGGTGCACTGGCCTGTGCGATATTCCCTGTCTGTGGATATTCAGGGATAATATGTCCCATCTGTTTTCCCTCCCACCCTGTAAGCCACCACCTGTAATGACGGAGCTCTCAAGGTCAACAGCACAGTACTGCAGCTATTAATCACAGGCCATAGAGGAAGTACCCACCTCTACACACAAACACACACACACACACACACTTAGACACAAGTGAGTCCCACTGTAATCAGAAACACTGCTCTCTGACCTTTGAATCTCCACTTCACGCTAACAATTAAAAATAATGTGTTTCGCAAAGTGTAATTACAGAGTGGGGAGGGCGTGCAGAGGGAGACAGGACAAGAAAGAGAGAGAGTGAGAGTGAGAGGGGGGGACAAAGCTGGCAAAGCTAAAGTCTTTATATTATATTAAAGCATAGCTTATAATATAAATCTATTATACACATGTTGGCCCTCTGGAATACTTGATTTAAATATGTCTGCTTCATAACTGCTTAAATGTTTATTTTGCCACTGTCACTGGCAATATACAAGTGCTATATCACTCCGTGGTCGCTCTCTTTTCATAGCAATGCAAGTTGGAATATCTGGTCCCACTTTATATTTGATGTCTTTAAATACTATGAACTGAAAAATAACATAATGAACTGTTAGGTACAACTGTTAGCTATTTTCAAATATAAGTACAATGTAAAAATGTGAAAATGTAAAAATGAGTGGATTGTATCAAATGAGTAATTTAAATGTAAGTACACAGTATAGTCAAGAACACATGATTACACTTTATTTTAAGGTGTCCTTGTTACAGTGTAATTATAGATTTAATTACTGAGTCATATTAATTAACTACATGTACTTACAATATGGTAAGGGTTAGGATTAAGGTTTGGTTTATGGGCTACTTGCATGTAATTATGCATAATTTATTGTTATAAAAAATATGAAACTGGTAAGACACACCGACACGTTGGGTTTCCATGTTTCATTGGGAGATTCCATGGGTTTTATAATGTACAAACTATGTAAAATGCACAAACTGTTTTTATACCTTTACCCTAACCCTGCCCCTAAACTTACTCCTCACACAAAGCTGTATGGAGTTTATTTGGTCCCCATAGTGTAGGGAGAAACACACACACACACACACACATATAGTCAAATTTATTCAACCCCCTTAAACTGCAAGACATTCTGATAAAGTTTATCAATACACATTTGAGTGATTCTTAGAACATGAAGCTGATGGGAAAAAAATGGTTCTAATCATTCATGTTCAAAATTATTCAACCCCCCAAAGTTACATTTTATCTTTTATTCTTTATAACCTCAAATAGACATTGCCTCTAAGTGTTTATAAGATTCTGAGATCTCTCCACTGGAATCTATGGCCAATTCCAAACTTTTCTGATAATCTTTGTTTTTCCTGTTGCCACTGCTTTCTTCAAATTTGGTTTGTTTTGGTTTGAAAGTTATCATTTGACTTCAGAAGACAAATCATAGACATGATATAGACATGACATGTCCTTTTATGGAAAAGACCTTTTTAAGATTCTTCAAAATGTCTTCTTTTATGTTCCAAAGACAACTTTGCAGGTTTGGAAAAATAATGATAGAATTTTGGATTTTTTGGAACCACCAAACTAATCATGACAATAAAATTAAAAGTTTAAAAATAAATAAATAAATAAATAAAATAATGCCCATGTGGTCTGCTACAGCTCACATCCTTGATAAAACTTGCTTTCACAAATAAAAAGGATTTGCATTGATTATAAAGTCATGATGACTGTTGATGTCTCATTTTCCATATGAGTGCTGGTACGTTTCCTCTGAGAGTTCGAAGGAAAAGTGTGCTAAAGGCATCAATAACCAACCTGACGTTGCTGAAATTACACTGTTGATAGAAATTGCCTTACATTTTTTGCTCTTATAAGGTCAACCCAATAAAAAAGCAATATCGTTTGAGCAAAATAATCAGTGCTCAAGCTATTATTCGTTTCTCCAATAAGCAAGTCCACAGTGGGAGACAGCCGAGAGCAAATGAAAGAGGCGATCAGCATCTGCGTTATTTCAGTAGAATTGAGAAGATCACTATTATCTTACCGAAATGGGAATCGCCAAAGATAGCACCACTGCAAACACAGCTGGATTGAGGGGCGGTTGAGCAAGTGTTGAAAGCATGGTGGTCACATTCTGTGACCCTGCCTTAAAAGACACACACATACTCACAAACATTTTGACAGAAGTGGAAATAAGATGAGGCTTTTGGTTTGCTGTGTGATTGCTTTGTAATACAGACTATTTCCAGTCTGTGTGCAGTAGCTACTCTTCACTTCTACAAGTTATCTACAATGCACACATTTGGTGTTCATTAATTCGTATTTATAACATGGTTTGCCTGATTACTTGATTCTGATTGGATGGAAGGTGTGCATTAAAACTGTGTAATGCACAGATAGTTCCAGTCTGTTTAATCAAATTCTGTATTAAGTCTTCACTGAAGCACATACACACTAACTCTGACAAAGAGTTTGAAGATCGTGCTGCACACAGAAACATTCAGGAGCACAGAAACTTGTTGCTGTGACTTTTATTAATAAAATTTAAATGCTATAGTATATTTCTCTTTAAGTAATTAAACTCAGCTTCACTGTTAGTGCATGTCAGATGTTTCTTAGAAATGTTTCTTGAGCGGCAAATCAGGATATTAGAATGATTTCTGTAGGATGTGTCACTGAAAACTGGACTTATGGAAATTCATCTTTGCCATCACAGAAATAAATTACATTATAAAATATATTCAAATAAAACAGTTATTCACTTATAAAGTCATTTACCTTTAAAATCAACCATGTATGAGGACTTGGCACCCTGGTGATCATAAATGGTACATGAACTTCCTTGATCTTGCGATTTCTATAGGAATAACTGAATTTTCCCCACAAAAGTTCATTGAACAATGCTGAATGTCAACACACCTTTTAGTAGTAGTGATTTTACGTGCTTTTCTTCTGCATGTTACATTAATATGCCAGTAGGTGGCGACTAGTAACTGTCTTTATGAGTTAGTTTAATCATCCACTCAACCAAATTAATTTGTTAAATAACAAAAATTCATTGATGAATGAAACAAAGTTGTCTTCATGAGTGAGTCATTGAATCATTCACTCAATCAAATTGATTTGTTTACAAACACAAAATTGACAATATTGTGTTGTAGCATTTGGACCAATCAGACACATAATTTTTCATTAAATTTAACAAATCAATTAGTCATTAGATTAACAAATAATCACAGACCCCTCACCCAGTACACATACTGGGTGCCAGTATGTCTGTGAACGACTCCAGGCCCCTGGTTACCCTGACAACCAGGACACTTCAGCCAGATCAGATAAACTTTATGACCTAATGGCATGTTGAGAGTTCTCCCTCTCACCATCTTGAACCTTAGGAAAGACATTATGGCATAAAAATGGACTCTTCTCTAATTAATTCATAGAAAAACCTTTCTTTGAATGAACACACATATCCTTCAGGTCATTGTGTATATTATTACCGTTATTGTATATGTTCTTGTGTATTGTATACTGTTTTATGCATGCTTATGATAGATCACTAGTTAATATCACCTCACTTATACCATGTTTGGTCTCTATCAATTCATCTTCGGATGATCTAATTGAGAGTGTTCAACTTCTGATCCAGTTAAATATGCAAATTACCATGCTTGGAGACAGAGTCGTAAACTTTCCCTCCAAAAGTTCAAGACACCATTGGCTCTTTGACACCCGAAAAGAGTGACCTCTATAGCAGATAAAGCTCTCACATCAGTGACCCGCCTCTCAGTCTGCAGTTCTTTTAGATCCTAAGAGGATGTGAGCTCCTCAGCAACCCTTAAGTTTTTGCGCCAGGCCTTGCGGCCTTGACTTTCCATTCAACCAAAGATCCTCGGATCTCAGCAGATCTCTTTCTTAGCTCTTTTTCACTGTCTGCCTAGGAAGAAACTCCCAATCACCATCAAGTCAGGACATCTCTGGAATTCATCACTCTTCAACCCGGAAGAATGTGATCGCGAGTTCAAAACCTTGAAACCATCAAGACTTTCATCCGAGACTGCATCCGGACACTCGTCAACGACCATATCCTTTCTTAGTTCGAATGTTCGCTGGACGAACACGAACATACTAGTTGATGGCAATTTAATTCTGCTACAGTTATCACTGGCAGGCAATATAAATAATAGTAATTAATCATAATTAATTGTAATTATTTATGTACATTTCCCTTTTGAGCTGATTTGCTGCAGTGTACAAATGTGAGTTACTCAGTATTAATTTATTGTTCATTGAACTGTTTATTTAAGCAATGTCATACCAGCAACTGAGTTGTTGATTTGGCCAAGCTGCTATTCAGGGGTGTGTTTCTCAAAAGCATCATTAGCTAACTATGTTTGTTAGTTCCACTGAACTCTATTGGTAATGACGGAACCTGCGACCATAGTTGCTTTTGGGAAATGCACCCCAGATCAACAACCCTTTTGCTTGTGATATTGTTTAAATAACCTGTGTTCGAATTGTTTTATTTATTTAGATATAAATGTTTACAACTAGAATTGTGTCAAAATCAACTGCCCTTGACTCACAGCTTACCTCTATAAGACAGTGATATATAGGGATGTGTAATAAATTAGGTGCACAGTGAATAGCAATGGCTCGGCCCTCATTGTCTTGCACCGCTGCATGACGATCACAAAAAGATGATCCACAAAAATCACCCATTACAGAGGATTGTGTAGCTCCTTATTGCGAGAAAATGGAATGTGCCTGGACACATATTTGAAGGCTGGACTCCGTACGGTGAAAATGGGATTTGTCAGTGTTGAGGGAATAGATATATTCATCATCGCTGGCTGACTGTCACAGTCTCATTGGGGTGTTGAAACACATATTAGGGTGTAACAGGCCGAGCCAGCTTCATCTGTGTGTGAGCCGCGGAGACATCGAGAATTATCAGTATAATAAGGTCTTAGTTCTCCCTGCTGCCAAAACGGTAATCCAGATTTTGGATCATTTTTTATTTTGTTAACTAACAAGCTTTGCGCTATTTTTGGATGTCTTGCTTTTCACTGTGTATGTGAAGAATTTGTGGTATGTGTAACCAGCATCTAAAAAAAAAAAAAAAAAATCCTCAAATTCTGAAAATGTGGATTTAATGTCATACACTTTAAATGCTGTGGACATTATACAGTCAATTTATGTAGATCAAATAACCTTAAAGGCCCGTTCACATCTATGATGACAACTTTAGAGATAACTGTAATTATAAAGTTTTAATAATTGTTCTAGGAGAACAGTGAAGTCTACTCCACAATTAACATCACAGAGGAACAATGTCATTTTTCCAGCTGATGAACAATAAAAACATTGCCAAACTCTCAATGTTATTATGAGCAGCACGCTTATAATAAACAGAAGGTTATTGTATGTTGGTAGACTCTAATAATATTTTTCTTTATAGTGATCATTCTTGGTGTGAACAGGCCTTAACACCCTTTTTATATACCCACCCAAATTCCCTTCTCGATTTAAATTACAGATACAGTATTTAGCAAAATTGTATATCTTTTGATTTCTAATATTTTTCATTTTATATACTTTATAAATTAATCTTTTTTTTCTAATTTTCTTTTTTTAAATCTTTTTTTTTTTTCATTTTTAGCTGGGTGTCAGCTTATGAACTTTAATTTTATTGAATGAGATTGATTAAAATAACAATAAATGTCTTATAGCAGCTGCTCTCTAATTAAGTAGGTTATACATCAAAGTGATATCTTTTAATTGAAGAGATTAATATCTTACATTCAATTTGTTTTACGGAGAAAAAAAAATCAATAAAGCCGAGACCGTAACTGAAAAGGCTTTTCTATAATTTTATTTTATTTTATTGGAGAAGCTTGTTTCTATGCTCAACTTTTATTATAAACTTTCAGTTTGACAGATCTGTGCAAAGAAGATAGTATGCTTTTATTCTTTGCATTTTTTTTTTTGAATACTGATTAATTGTGCATTTTCAAACTTTTAAGAAAAGAAAGAGAAACTCACCAAGACATTTCCAGCCCTATGAGACACGTTATATCTTTAAAGAATTTTATTTACAACAAATTTATTTGCCATTTTGCTTTGCCCTCTCTATCCTTGGAATAAAAACAAATCTTTTCAGCGTAGCAAAAATAGCAGCGCTTGACAGCAGAAAATAAATAAGCAAGTTTTCAGTGATTTGCTCCAGGACCGAATGGTAGATGAGTAATACCACTGGAGCGAACCGTTCCCTCTGCCCTGCCTCTGTGTAATTAGATTGTAATTGTACCACAGTGAGATGCCCAAAGGAACCAAGTCGTCAAATCAATTGCACTCTCCTCATTCATTGCCATTTTTGTTAGCTTTCTTTGGATGAATAATTGAAACATCTTGAAAGCGGCAATTGGCTAAGCTTCTTAGTGAATGATGAATTGATTTTTGTGAATGGATGAAAATGTAGCCATCCTGAAAGGTCTCGTTTCAATTTGGCAATACATGCTCCTTAGTTAATGCAACATAGAGACATGGTAATTAGGTCATGCCCTTACATGCTCCTTCAGAAAAATGCTGCAATATGTCATGTGGGAACATTTTTAAAATTCTTTATAAGAAGTTGAAAACAGACAAACAGAAGACTGGACGTCAACTTTATTGAATGAGTTTGATTAAAACACAACAATAAATGTGTTCTACTATAGTATTACCATAACAGCTTTCTTTCTATATCTTTCTTTATTTGGATTTTATTTTATTTTATTATTTTGGATTGTGAATATTAGTTTTTGTTGTTGTTGTTGTTGTTGATTTGGAATTTTAGGCACCTTTCTATGGAGAACACTGGGTGAATAGAATAGAATAGAATAGAATAGAAAATGTGTACAGATATTTTCTCCTAGACTTCAGTTCATAGTAGAAATGTGAGAATAGAATAGAATAGATTAGAATAGAATACAATAGAATATGTTTCCAGATATTTTCTCCTAGACTTCAGTTCATAGTAGAAAAACACACAGATCACAAGGACAAAATAGACAACAGACACTGCAACATCAGTCCATCCATTTCGATTAGTGTCACATTACAATCAATCTGGAGTACCTCACTGCCTAAGAACAATCAAAATCCAAAACAGAAATCAAACAGACAGGGTCATGAAGTTAAATGTGTGAGAGAGATGAGGGAGGTCATGCCATTACTACCCCAAAATCCTTCACCAGAGCATCAGGACACAGCTGTATGAGCGCAAAAGCAATCACACCATTCATTTAAATAACGCTTAATGAGATCTTATTAACAAATGACCGGGCGCTGAAACAAATGAAGGCAGATTGTTGTTTTAGTGTGTTTAGTATATAAATTGCCTATTTTGTGCTTTGGATTTTTAGAATTTTCTTTTGTTTAGGATCATCAGTAGTTGTCTTTGAATCCATTATTATTATTATTATTAGCATAGTTTTCAATCTAATGCGTCTTACAGAATTTTTGTAACATGCATTCAAAGACA
Organism: Spinibarbus caldwelli; assembly: GCA_039654775.1. Lineage (NCBI taxonomy): Eukaryota > Metazoa > Chordata > Actinopteri > Cypriniformes > Cyprinidae > Spinibarbus > Spinibarbus caldwelli. The sequence goes on from CM077224.1 coordinate 24,340,990, forward strand.
AAACTACTAAAATAAACTCCTAAACTGTCAAACTCCTAAAATATACTTATATTTACATTTAGCAGATGCTTTTATCCAAAGCGACTTACAAATGAGGATAAAGGCAGCAATCAAAATCAACAAATGAGCAATTTATACGCAAGTGCTATAAATCTCAGTTTGTTTGTTTTTTTTGTTTTGTTTTTTAAGAAAACAAGCAGTTAGTAAATGAATAGAGTGCAAGTATAAAAAGTTTTTTTTTTTTTTTTAGTTTTAAGAATAGAATTAGAATAGAGTGCTAGAGTTAGAGGGTCAAATAAAGATGGAAGAGATGTGTTTTTAGCCGTTTCTTGAAGATCATATTATATATTTCTCTTAAAACATTAGTTCACCCAGAAATGAAAATTTTGTCATAATTTACTCACCTTCATGTCATTCCAAACAAAGACTTTTGTTCATCTTTGAAACACAAATAAAGATATTTTTAATAACCAGGGAGATTTCTGTCCCTTCATTGAAAGTTCATTCCACCAAAACTTTGACATTTCAGAAAGTTCATACAGACCTGGTAAGAAATCCATAATTAAGTAGTTTAATTCAAGTCTTCAGAAGAGACATGCTCACATTATATGATGAACAGGTTTCATTAAGGCTCTTCTTCACTTATAAACATTGATCAATGCACATGTAGAGCACATCAAACTGTAAACAGAAGGTCAAATTCTTGGATCTGATTGTAATGTTTCATAAGTATTCTCTTATTTGTTAACATAATGTACAAAACAGAACAGACAGGCAGGTGTGGCTTACTCTGATCATTATTAACTTTATATTGTGTGTAATGTAAACTCAAATTTCTGGTAATTTATTTTCTTTAAAAAAAAACAAAAAAGTACATTCCTAGTAGTAACAGTTGCGTTAATTTTTATTTATTTTTTACATTTCTTTCTTCTTTCTTTTTTCAGCCAACACATTATTTCTTTTTAGAGTGAAGTTAAACATATTTATATACCTATATAGGCTACTGCTCTCCATCTTTAATGGCCTAGACAGAAATAAGCAAAGAAGTTGTAACTTCAAGGCAAATAAGATCATTAAATTCTAGACTGCATGAAAACGCTATAATTAACCCTTGACACAAATGATCATTTTTAATCATTTAAGGTATTGCTAATATGAACCAGTGCTAATTACTGGAGTCTATAATCATTGATCAAAGAACATTTTAATTTAAGCCTCTCATTTTGCTTTAATGGCAATCAAACCCCCAGATTCAAGGGGTTGAGATAAAGGTTTACACCGAGGGTCCGTTTAGCACCATTTAGTACCCTAATGTGTATTAAGAACAAGTTTGCCTGTGGCCACAATCAAAGACTGCTGGAGACCTTGATCACTGAGCGTGAAGGTAAAACGCTCTGAGTAACAGAACACAAGCAATCGGGGAGCTGTGCTGTTCTGTTGCAAGAAATGCCACAAAGCAATCAGGTGTTCTTAAAGCAGAAAATTGAGATTTCTGTGTCTCTTATAGAACAAAATACTTTGTATTATGCTGTTTAGGCACCACAGACGATTTCATGTCTGTTTTTAATGTACAAAAACTGTAGGTGTGTGAATGGTTAAAGCAGTAAGGTATCTTGCTTTTTCAATTCATTCAGATACTCACCATACAACTGCATTCTGAGATTGCTTCAAAATGTACAATGTATTTAATAGTTTGTGAAATAGCAAAGCACTACATATTTAGTTTAACTTTAATTATCTTTTGGAAATAAACATGGGTTTTAGCATTTTAATCCAATTTTGTGTAAAAGTTGTCAGTTACTTCCAGTTTGTTTATCATTCTGGAAATGTGAAGGTGAAGTTGAGTGCATTTCATTGTGGTATACAATCTTGTTGCAGTTTACTCTGTTCTTTTATTTTGTTGCAAATAGGGCATTTGGATATTATATGCATAGCAAATGTGCATACTGAAAACAATATACTGTTCAAAAGTTTGGGGTCGATTTTGTAATGTTTTTGAAAGAATTCTCTCATGCTCACCAAGGCTGGATTTATTTAATCAAAAACTGTCACTTTGTTAAGCAATAATACAACTCACAATAATTATTTTGTTTTAATGATAATATAATTTTAAAATATTGTTGATTTTTCAGCAGCCATTAGTCCAGTTTTCAGTGTCACATGACCATTTAGTAAATATTCTATATGCGGATTCAGCGTCCAAGAAATTTTTCTGATTATCAATTATCATTACTCTTTGATGAATAGAAACTTCAAAAGAACATTTACTTAAAATAGAAACTGAAATATTCATAAATATCTTTACTTTTTGACCAACTTAATGCATACTGGCTGAATACATGTATTACTCTATGAAGTAAAAAAAAATCATACTACCCAAACTTTTGAACTGTACTTGTTAGAATAGTACTATGCTATTCTGATCACAACCCATTATGCTGCTTCAAGGTTGTTCAGACCTTTCTGCAGCTATAGCTAACCAAGAATTACAGACAGGTGTGAACTGGTTTGAAATGGACTTTGCAGGTCTCTAAGAAGCAGGACTGAACAACCCTGGACTGAAGCGAAGATTAAATAATGATATTTAATCTTCACAAATATTAAATGCAAAATAAAAACTACCTCAACACATTTGATTATGAACAGCTGCCAAATATATAATTGTTGATGAAAGACTGCACCAGAATGCTTTTTAAACTCATTTAGGTTACACATAAGCAACATATCTTAAAAATACAATACATAATCCAAAAAAAAAAAAAAAAAAAAAAAAAAATCAGAAATGTTAAAAAAAAAAAAAAAAAAAAACCTTAAAAATAACATTTACATTGTAGTTGTGGACAGCTACATGTTATGGCATGTAAATACAGAAGAGAATAACAATAGCATTTTCATCACTGAAATGTGGAAGAAAATAAAAAACAAAAACAAACTGACTTTTCCACTGATCAGAGATCAGTTTTGTATATCAAAATCTTTGCCCAAATTATAAGGGAACCAACACAATTAGTCTCAGATAAGTGTAGATGGCACCAAAATGACCTGTAAAGTCTGGCATAGAGGAGGAAATTCCAATATATTACAATATAAGCACACTTGCAAGTTAAAAAATGATTTTCTGATTATGGGCTATCAAATGCTCACTGAAAAATCACATAGTATATTTCATTTACTTTTTTTACACTCTTTCAAACGTCATCATTCCATGTTTGAAAGCATCCACCTATTTTTCTTAACAAATCTGACCGAGTCTTTTCCTTATAGCACTTAATCTTTTAACAAAAGCAACACTGCTTAAGAAAAAGTAGACAATGGCGCATTCTATACCAATCCAAGTCATAACAGCGACACACACACACACACACACACATACATACATACATAATATATATATATATATATATATATATATATATATATATATATATATGTGTGTGTGTGTGTGTGTGTGTGTGTGTGTGTGTGTGTCTTTATAAGAACAAAAATATGAGTATATGTATTAGTAACAGAAGCAGTAAAACAACAGGAGAGGGCACAGATGATTTAATCTCAATCATTAAAGACCCATGCTGCAAAAGTGAGAAACTCCATCCCTGTTTGATCATGCTCGCAGGCAAGCGCCATCAACAACTGGTGCAGTGTGGGAAAGTCTTTCAAATAGGAACCTCAGATTGACAGGAGCAGGTCTCAGAAGCAGCACACTGGGCTGTTTCCATGATAAACCCACACAAACATTCATTCCCTGTCACGGCTGCAGCTGAAAGGTGCTCTTTATGGTTCGCAAAGTAGGGCAACGTGTTTGATAACGAAACTGTACCCTGCATTTCATTTTTTTCTTTCTTCTGAAGAGAAAAAAGTAAATAAAGTTTACACTTACAAACTTACAATGTATTCCTGATAACTAGATTTTTTTTGTTTTTTTTTTTACAGAAGATAATATTTAAAAAAGAAAAAGAAATAGAAATGAAAAGAGACAGAGATGCTGTGCAGGTGCCTGTTACGTTCAGAGTCTCTGTCTCTTGAGGCACCAGAAGAGATCCGTTCAGGATGTATGTGTGAGGGCCATTATTCAGATTTGTGACAGTAAAGGTCCTTTAGAGCTTTGAGCTCCTCGATGAGTGTTTTGTTCTGATTCTCCAGCACAGCCACTCTGTTTTCCAGACATTTAACGTACTCTTTCTTTTTCCTGCGGCACTCCCGTGCTGCCTCCCTGTGGTGGAAACATATTATTACAGTCAGGCTATTATAATGGACACCGCATGAGTCACTCAAACTAAAAATGAAACATTTACTCCACATTTTAATGATTTTTTTTTTCTGTAATTGCAACAAAAATCAAAAGGATTCTAGGTTAGGGTTTTAAGGGAGAACACGGAACAGTGGTGCTATATAGTCATAGCTAAAGTAAAATTGCAAGAAAAAATATCTTGTAATAATATAAGGAATAAATATAAGCTAATATAAATGCAAACATGTCGCTAAAATATTAAAAAAATAATAATCAGGCATGGGATCAGCAAAAAAAAAACAAAAAACAAAAAAGGAAAACTTGTTTCCCCTCCTTTCAATATTATTATAGAATAATATTGCTAATTATAATAATAATAATTATTATTATTTTCATTATTATTAATAGCAATAATAATAATTTATTATTTAAATGATTAAAAATTAAACAGATCAATAGAAATTGTATTAAAATACAATAATATTATTGTCCTTTAAAATGTGTATTTTATTATAAAACATTTTTTCCTTATCCAGTATTATTATTATACATAATAATGTATAATAATCTATAATAATTATTATATTAATATAATAATAACAACAATAATAATATTATGTTAATAACGCGTTAACGGCACTAATTTTATTAACGCAGCGCGCATTTTCTGTTTGACCCGTGGCCTAACCCGTATACTATAGTTGGAGAAATGGAAATGGATGGAGATGCTGACAGTGTTGCCAATTTAGCGACTTTTCAGACCACTTTAGCAACTTTTTTCTTTTTTTTTTTCAAAACCTTTATAGGGTTTGCCCAAACCTTATTTAGTTTCTGAGACTGCCGCGAGCGCGAGGTCTCTCTTTCCCGTTGCGCACACATCTCTCTCTCTCTCTCCCCCTCCGTGTCTGCTCTGTTCAGCGCGCGGATGAGAGGAACAGCGCTTTCAGTTAAAACAGATATTATGTTGCTTCTCTAATTTAACATGCAAGTATAGCCGAAATCACAGCACAGCTATTGTCTTTATCTTATGTATAGCCTATTTGATTTTATCAGACGATGGCTGGATTATAAATCAGGATTTTTGTGCAGACTAACATCTTGGAAGGGAGAGCTGGTTATTTAGTCCTATGGGTCGCGTTTCAGTCACTATTTCATATTCATTCCGTTGTCTGACAACAGAAATAGTAAAATATATCAATGAAAAGAGTTTTATTGAGAATTTAGCTGCATCAAAATACAGTATGTGGGCACAGAGAGGCAAACATATGTAATAATAAATAATAAATGTACATTTTGCATGTTCAGAAGAAGTGAGATGCCCTGTCATGCGGAAATGTAAACAGGTTTGTGTAAGTAAATTGCTCAGTGCAAAGAAAGAGAAGTAATGGGAACCTGGTATTTCTTTTTTCATGTGTTTAATAGACATGAGCAAGTTCTTTGAAACGCATCTATGCTCTTTGAAACATGTCTAGTCTTCAGGCTCTGTTAACTATGGTTTCACTAATAATAAACATATATTGCATAAAGCATCCATATTTGTCATTGCCCATGTTGATTAGAGTATTTAAAACATGAAAAGTATTAATTTAAGGTACATTTAGAACAGACAAAAATGTGCGATTAAATTGCGATTAATCACGAGTTAACCCATGACAATCATGCAATTAATCGCGATCAAATATTTTAATCGATTGACAGCCCAAATATATATACACATACATACACACACACACACACACACATATACATACAAGGGGTGTAACGGTTCTTGGTAAAAAAAAAAAAAAAAAAATCAAACCGTTCTCCACACACGGTTCGGCACGCACTAGGACCGCGGTTCAACTTAAATCTGACAATGCATCTGTAATATGGTTTGTTTGTTATAAATAACAGCACGTGAAACAAACAAGGTTTGGCTAATGTATGTTTCTGTTGAGGGATGCGCATTATGGCTGAACCATAAGTTGAACCATATACACACTAGGGGTTGCACAGACTAGTCAATTAGTCGACTTCAATGCTCTGCCATGACGCTTTAAGCTTGACGTCGACTAGTCGCTGGTCCTATAGAGGGCGCAACAGGATAAAACAGAATTCCACATTTACGCTCCGTTTTCAAACTGTTAAAATGACAAATAAATGCATACTCTGAAAGCACTCCACAAGACGTGTGATTATACCATCAGGATGCTCGAAATAGAACGGGAGAATGCAGGTTTTAAACACCTTATTGTAGCTACAGGTAAATTAATCGCCTATCTGATCTAATGCGCTGCTGCATTGTAATGCACATATATAGGCAACAGACAGCTCAGATCGTGAGCACACAAAATCATTTAGTGGCACGGATATGTATTGTCAACACCGTTCTGTAATTTCTCAATAATGTAGCTTAGAAAATGAAAAGTTCTAGCATATATTTCTTAGTAACTAAAACCCACAGGTTCCCTATTAGTAGAGAGATGCTGCCAGGTAGAATTAATTCACACACGCAATCGCTCTCTCACTAATTCATTCATATAAATGCAATCTTTACTGTGCTACTTTATCTGTATCTGATATAGAACAAGCAGAAAACTGTTAGAAATGCAACGACCCAAAGACGAAAGAACTGATAAAAATGAGCTGTTATAGGAACAATAGCCACGTGTGCAGCGCTGTATCATATGCCAGTTGTGCACAAGGTGTTCGGGTCTCAGCTCAAGGTTCAGGCTTATTTGTTCATTAATGCCATCATCAGCGACTAGTCGACATCGACTCGACTTTCATCACATAAATGTCGACTTCAAAAAATCTTCACTTTTTGCACAACCCACCAGTAAGAGCAGAGTGTGAAGGTTGAATTGGCAGAGCAATAGCACAGCTGTACATAAAATATTGCAATGCACACAACATAATGGGAGACATAAGAGTTCAAAAGAGAACAAATTGTTGGTGCACATCTCGCTGGCACATCTGTGACCAGGACAGCAAGTCTTTGTGGTGTATCGAGAGCCACGGTATCCACGGTAATGTCATCGTAGCACCATGAAGGATGAACCACATCCAACAGTAGTAACTGTCGACGCAAGAGGAAGCTGTCTGAAAGGGATGTCCGGGTGCTAACACGGACTGTTTCCAAAATACATGAAACCACAGCTGCCCAACTCACTGCAAAAATAAATGTGCACCTCAACTCTCCTGTTTCCACCAAAACTGTTCGTTGGGAGCTCCAGAGGGTCAATATACAAGGCCCGGCTACTATAGCCAAATCTTTGGTCACTCGTGCCAGTGCCAAACGTCGGTTTCAATGGTGCCAGCAGCAGAAATCTTGGGCTGTGGACAATGTGAAACATGTAATGTTCTCTGATGAGTCCACTTTCATGCACTTTCCCACATCCGGGAGAGTTACGGTGTGGAGAAGCCCCAAAGAAGCTTACCACCCAGACTGTTGCATGCCCAGAGTGAAGCATGGAGGTGGGTCAGTGATGGTTTGGGCTGCAATATCATGGCATTCCCTAGGCCCAATACTTGTGCTAGATGGGCGCGTCACTGCCAAGGACTACTGAACCATTCTGGAGGACCATGTGCACTCAGTGGTTCAAACATTGTACCCTGAAGGTGGTGCTGTGTATCAGGATGATAATGCACCAATATACACAGCAAGACTGGTGACAGAGTGGTTTGATGAACATGAAAGTGAAGCTGAATATCTCCCATGGCCTGCACAGTGACCAGATCTGAATATTATTGAGCCACTTTGGGGTGTTTTGGAGGAGCGAGTCAGGAAATGTTTTCCTCCACCAGCATCACGTAGTGACCAGGCCACTGTACTGCAAGAGGAGTGGCTCAAAATCCCTCTGGTCACTGTGCAGGACTTGCATCTGTCATTCCCAAGACGAATTGATACTGTATTGGCTGCAAAAGGAGGCCCTACACCATAATAATAAATTACTGTGGTCTAAAACCAGGTATTTCAGTTTCATTGTCCAACCCCTGTATATACAGTGCCGTGAAAAGGTTTTTGCCCCCTTTCCTGTTTTTTTTTTAAATATATTTTGCATATTTGTCACACTTAAAAGATTCAGATAATCAAACAAATTTTAATATTACACAAAGATAACCCGAGTAAATACAAAAAGCAGTTTTGAAATAATGATTTAATTTATTAAGGGAAAAAAGCTGTCCAAATCTGCCTGGCCCTACATGAAAAAGTAATTGCTCCCTAAATCTAAAACCTGGTTGTGCCACCCTTTGCAGCAAAAAACTGCAATCAAGCGTTTGCGATGACTGGCAATGAGTCTTTCACATTGCTGTGGAGGAATTTTGGCCCACTCTTATTTGCAGAATTGTTTTAATTCAGCCACATTGGAGGGTTTTCGAGCATGAATGGACTGTTTAAGGTCATGCCACAGCATCTCAATCGGATTTAAGTCCGGACTTTGACTTGGCCACTCCAAAACCTTAATTTTGTTTTTCTTGAGCCATTCAGAGGTGGACTTGCTGGTGTTTGGGATCATTGTCCTGCTGCATGTCCTGCTGAATTAATCATAATTAATAATCGCAATTACAATTTTAAGGGAAAAATCGACAATTATAATAATTATGATTTTATGATAATTATGACTTTTGTCATAATCGTGCAGCCCTAAAGTCCAGTGTGAAGTTTCTGAAGTCAGTGATGATTTGGGGTGCCGTGATGTCTGCTGGTGTTGGTCCATTGTGTTTTATCAAGTCCAAAGTCAATGCAGCCGTCTACCAGGAGATTTTGGAGCACTTTATGCTTCCATCTGCAGACAAGCTTTATGGAGATGCTGATTTCCTTCTCCAGCAGGACTTTAGCACCTGCCCACAGTGCCAAAATCATTTCCAAGTGGTTTGCTGACCATGATATTACTGTGCTTGACTGGCCAGACAACATGCCTGACCTGAACCCCATATGGAATCTATGGGATATTTTCAAGAGAAAGATGAGAAACAGTCGATCCGACAATACAGACGAGCTGAAGGCTCAATAGTGCCTCAGCAGTGCCACAGGCTGATCGCTTCAATGCCACACCTCACTGATGCTGGAATTTTTGTGCTAAATGTGCCCCGATCAAGTATTGAGTACATAAATGAACATACTTTAAAGAACTTGAACTTTTCTGTTTTGCAAATCCTTTTTTTGATTGATCTTAGAAAATATTCTAATATTTTGAGATAATATTTTGAGATTTTTGACTTTCATGAGTTGTAAGCTCTAATCATCAAAATTAAAAAAAAAAAAAAAAAAAAAAAACTTTTGAAATGCTTTACATGTAATGAATCTAGAATATATGAATGTTTCACTTTTTGAAATGTTACAGAAAAAAATTAACTTTTTCACGATATTTAAATTTTTTGAGATGCACTTGTGTGTGTGTGTGTGTGTGTGTGTGTGTATATATATATATATATATATATATATATTAGGGGTGGAACGATACATGTATTCGTACCGAACCGTCACGGTACGGACATCTCGCGGTGCATGAGGCCTTACAACGAATACAGGCAATTCACTCCCAATCCAGAAGGGGGCATCCGCAGTAATGCAATGCTGTTTCATAACCGCCAGCAGAAGAACAGCGAATGCCATGAGTTGCACACTTGCAAACAAAGCCCCCAGACAGTGACCATGTGCTGATTCTGAATGAGTCTCTCACTGACAGAGGAGTATAGTTTAAAGGCTTGCACACTCAACTGTTTGTGAAATGGAGCTTTGTGCTCTATTTGTGCTTGAGCAAGTGTGCGCTGAACAAGGTTATCTTTTCCTCACAACCAAAAACACACTCGTTTAGAGACATTCTTCCCTAGGACTCGCTAGGGAAGAATGTCTCTAAACGAGTGTGTTTTTGGTTGTGAGGAAAAGATAACCTTGTTCAGCTTCACGAAGAACCCAGCATTACGTAAACAGTGGATGCAGTTTGTTTTTTCGGGGCAGCAACGGAGTTTTTCAAGTGTGTTTGTTGACGTTTTATAAACAAGGCCCAGTTCGACGCTGGATTTGCACATCGTTTGATACTGAAAGATGGAGCAAGTCCCAGCTATAAAAGATCCCGGTCATGATTCAGAGCTGCAGATGGTAAGTGAAACGGCATCAAATGTCTGTTTTGTTGGCGATCGGCGCTCAAGTGCTCGTCACTCTTTAACTCCGCCCACGGCGTGCCTCCAGGAGCTCGGCTTTTATCGGAGAGAATTGTAAAGCTGTATCTTTCATTTATAAATATGATAAAATTAAAGACTTTTTGGAGATATGAAGGATGCAATACTGCTCTATAGGTACTCAAGATTAAAATGAGATTGGGTGAAACTGTGTGTGTTATGTCCCCTTTAAGGAAATGTCCTAGCCTTATGAGCAGTTAATCGATGTTAATAAGTGTCGTCATTCGGTTATGTTTATTATATTAATATGTTTCAGCATGTTACAATCATTATATGGCTTGAGTTAAGGTAGCCTATCTTCTGAATTAAACAGTTTATCATACAGACTGAAAGCGTGAATCCCGTCTCTCTCCCTCTCTCTCTGTTTGTGTGTTTGAGCGTGCATGCAGGGGAGGGGTGCGATTTTCGAATAATAATCGAATAATACCCAGCGATTTTCAAATATTATGTTTGCTTGGAATGCCCATCCCTAAAATGTACCTCAATACAGAGCAATTGTTCTCAGATTTACGCAATTCAGCTGGGTCATACTTTACAGTCCAAAACGAGCATGTGCATTAATTGCGCAGATGTTTTTTATCGTACCTGTTCTTCATTAGCCGAACCTCCCGCTTGCGTGTGACCTCCTCAGTTCCTCCCTGGCTGGGCAGTGCAGGAGAGGAGGCCATGACCACCCCTGGAGCAATGGTGCTAGCAGCTGTGGTGCGGATCTGATATGCCTGAACATCTCCTGAGGCCGCTGAAAAACACAAGCAACACAGATTTATGTTTTGACAAGGAGACATTTAGATGCATTGTGTGGCTGCCTGCTAGATACAGATTAAGCCTAGCCTAGATTTAAATCAACATGTCAGAAACTAGACCAGTACACTTATCTCTCTTTATCTTGTCATTTTATTCAAGGTTTTATGTACTTGTATAGAACTGAAATGGTGAAATCTCACCTTGTACAACCACTTGATTGCTGGGCACCAGTATCTGCTGGCCGTCGCTGGTCTGTGCATACTGCAGGATGGTGGTGCCAGGCTGAGCGCCTGTGTTCGTCATGGTCAGGGTTTGTAGCCCTTGAACTCCATCTGTTCCATTATTGGCTAACTGGATCGCCCCACCCTGAGTGATAGCAACTGGGGGAAAACAAATGACATGAGGCTGACTGTATATTTAGGGAAACTGAACTGTGTCAAGCTACTTTTTCAGATGTTGTAAAGTAGTAGTGCATTTGTACTAGAAAACAAACAACGAACTTACTGTACTGCCCGCTACTTGTCTGGTAGATAGGTGTTGGCATAGTAACAGTTGTTATGGATGGAGTGGAATCCTCCTCTGATTTCTCTTCTTCTATCCGTGGGACCGCTGGAGCATCGGATGAAAGGTCGTTCAGGATCTTTCTGTGTTGCAAAATGTCAAATCAAGCTTGTGAACAATGGATTGTGCTAAGGTACAATTAGAACATTAGGATTCCAATAAGGAATGTTGATATCTGGACATAAAGGACTTCAGTAATAATATTTAATGCAATGTTTCCCACACAGCAGAGGGGTGGCCTTTGTCCACATAGGGGGATTTTGTACATTCGTAAAATGGATCAATGTAGTGTGCTATGCAAAATTAAGAGCTCCAACCCCTTTTTTAGACACTAAACTGAACAGAGTGAAAAGTCTTTGCATTTACAGGGCATTTGCAGGATTTTTAAAATCAAATTTAACTTTTTCCAAGACTTGCACGAATAAAATTAATACCATATGAGTGGGGTAAGGCAATGTGAATGATAACATTAAACCGTACATGACATCCATACTATTTTTTGTCTATACTATGTAAGTCAATGGCTACCAGCAACTGTTTGTTTACCAACATTCTTAAAAATATTATTTTTTGCATTTAACAGAAAAAAGTAATTCAGAAAGGTTTGGAACAACTTGAGGGTGAGTAAATATTTTTGTATGTATTGCAAATTTAGTTTTAATCTCTTCACTTGCAAGAGGTAAACCGCAGAGCTGTTATTTTGGCAGAAAACTGCAGTTTCAGTGAAAACAGGTTTACAAACACATCTCATTACAAATCTGGTGAAATACTGTAATCATCTGTCCACAAAAATGTTGGAAAGTATGCCAATGTGAAAACTCGCAGTGCATGTAAAGATGAAGCTTGCTGCATTCAAGGTGAACCGAGACGCTGTAATATGATGTAAAAACTGTATCGTGAGCTGCTCGCATAAATATAGTGGCGCGCTTCGCTTTGAAACACAGCTTGCAGCCTGTTGTGATTTAGTAAGTGCACTAAGACATTTTGCGATATTGATTTTAGATCAACTCACAGATGTTTTGCCAAAGCAATGGTGCAAAACACAACATTCAACAAGATCTTTGAAGTTACTGAGTAACACTGCACCGAAACTACAAATCCATTCAGGTACCTGTATGAGGGCCGTCTAGACAGGATCTCTCTTCTTTTCTGGCAATCTGTCACACTGTCCACTGACTCCTGTGAATCATCACTCTCAGCAATGGTAGAAATCTAATACAAAGACAACAAAAGAACACATGAATATTGATAGCAAAAAAAAAACTCAGGTATTATTTCTAAACTATCAAGTCTTCTAGATTAGCAAACAGAAGAATATATATATTAAATTAAGGTTATTTAATCCTCTGTGCATTCCACATATAATTTGGAGTCTGCTAAAACAGACACAGAATTACATAATTTTTTACAATTTTACGGTTTTCCCAGAAATTAACCATCATGCTTACTTGTACAGTTTGCACCTGTGGGGATTGTATGACAGAGGGCTGAGCTGCCTGGATGACACCGTGAACTTGCACCGTTTGCCCATTGGGCAGCTGAACTAAGGTCACAGTAGGCGCAGAGGCTGATGCCTGTGCTGCAGCCATGGAAACCTGCGTGGAGGAGGCACAACAGGGTGAGACACAGAGACTAACCTAAGCTAGAACTGAATTGAATTAAAATATCAACCCACAACTACATGCATAATTACTGTAACTGTTCCAATTACACTCAGCCTTGCAATGCTAGCAAATGTGCTTTGAAAACATACGATCCAAGAAACTCACCTGCGCCAAGGTGGCAATCTGCTGAGCGTCTGTCTCTGAGACTGCAGTGTCGCCGCCCTGCTGGACATCTGCTCCTGCCTCCATGGTCATTTAGATTGCCTGGAGATTTAATTTAAAAATCTTTTACTTTGACCAATATACAGAATACTATAAATATACTATGAACATACAAAGTAGGTCTCCTGACAAGGGAAATGGTATCTGAAACGGTGTGACCACAAAAACAACAAATTGTGTAGCCTGAAGTGTTGTTCTAGGCATTACATTTTAAATTAATATATTAATACTTAAATTATGCATGCATATAATAAATAATGCAATGCAATATATGATATAAAATTATTTTTTGACATTATTAGGGGAGTGAAGTGTTTGCATTTATATAGTCTTGTATTTACAAAACAAGAATATATGGCATTGCAAAATTAATGTGAAAAATACAGATTCCAATACGAATAGCAATGTATGAGATATGCTTCATTTCTATTAACGAAATTAATTTTGATGGACCTATGTTTGTTTTGTAGTGAGTTAGAACAGACATATTAAGCATCGTGCTCAACAAACCATGGCGACTCCATTTGCCGCCTTTTTTACTTCCGTATACAGCTGTCAGTCAGATTTCAGCTCTGGTTTTTAAGGATTTATGGACGTAGTAGTTAAAAAACAACACACACACAAGCAGGGTGCAATCAGAATTACTTATTTTTTATTTTTAAATGTCTATTTATGGCTACTTTTTTAAAACAATAAACACGAGTGCTTGCATTTTCAGGCGTGTTTCGACTTGTAAAATAGCGTTCCTGCTTGAATGAAGCGAGTGTGCAACACAAAATCGGTCTGTTTTGAAGAAAATAATAATCAAGAGCAACGAATTTCTCTCTGGTTTTATTAACAGTTAAAACCACAACTGATTACAGAGTTTTAGTGGTACAGCATGCGCGTGAATGCAGTATCTTTAATGTAACGGATAGCTTCGACTGCTCCATAAAGCAATGCTGGAGCCAAGGGAAAAAAAAACACATTTCATGAGCTGTATTTCCATCAAATGGTGCCATGGACGGCAGATCGCATACGCATCTCCTATCCTTTCCATAAACGCATGTATTTCGCAGAACCGTCGCGCTTTCCTCAGTCGACTGACTCATTGTCTGCAAGCAAGTCTGAGCTGTTGAGAAACATGCCCACCGCCGCCATGATCTCTTTGTTACAGACGGATCGAGCATTGCGACACATCCACTAAAACGGCAAGCGCGTTATCTTTTTCCCCCACGAATGCGTCTCTTCTTACCCGACACAGACTCGCCTCGTCGCTCCCAGGCCTCCGCAGCTCCACTTTTATTTAGTCCGACACGTAAGAGACCGCGTCAGGCTACACCTCCGTCGCGTCACCGCGGACAACAACACAGAGAACGAGAGGGACCGACGAGATACAGCCCTAATTCACGACCGACAGGATCGGCGGAACATGCCGAACTGCGCACGAAGATACACGAACAGCTGCCGAGCGGAGACGGATTCACACGAGCACTCGTCCGATCTCTGCGCTGTGATTGGCTGCATCTGTTCAAACGTACTAGAGCCGGAGTTTTCAATCTTTTAAATGCAACAGACCCCCAAATATGATCATAGAAGCGGCCCCCATTCTATAAGTTAAAATACAGCTATATGTTTTCATGTACAATATTAAAATATTGTTTGAAAAAGATTTATACATACTATATTTTTTTTCTTCTCACTATAACACTGCACTGTTATACATATAATATAAATTATTATTACTTTATTTATTTGAATCAACCAAATCAAATTTTAACTTAATTAATAAATGTCTAAATTATACATGTATTTAATAAATAATACAATGGTATAAAATCCTTTTCTGACATTATTAGAGGAGTGAAATGTTTGTATTTATATAGTCTAAATGTATTTACACAACACGAATATATGGCATTGCAAAATTAATGTGAAAAATACAGACCAGCAAAAGTACCACAGGCGCTAACACGGTAAAATGCAACTGTATATTTTCATGTGCCAAATATATTTTTGAAAAATATTTAGTTTATATTAAATTGCATACTATATTTTTTTTCTACTCACTATCATACTGCACTGTTATAAATATAGCATAACTTATTATTATTACTTTATCAAATATGTGTTTTATTTTTAGTATTTATTTTTAATATGATTCATTTATGAATTTTTATTATGTTAGTTTCATATTTGTTTATTTATTTATTAATAATAATAATATAGTTATTACTTAATTCTTCTTACATTTCATTTTTTTTTTTTTTAAACATTTACACGGACCCCCACCACTCCCTTGTGGCCCCTGGGGATCAACGGGCCCCAATTTGAAAACCCCTGTACTGGAGGACTATGTTTTAAAGACAAAGGGAAATTCCAATCCGTATTTAGTTTGTGAGCATGACAGAGAGACCTCTGTTTTGCAGTAGATATGGGCGGTTCTTGTCAACACGAATGCTACGATTGGATAACTTGATGTGACGTCACGGCCTGTTCACCAATCAAAATTAAATACTCACTGCAGAAGATCACAAGTTTACCGCCTACTTGCAAAGAACCAGGAAATAGTCATGATATTTTGATAGGCGACTCATACTTGATTTTAGTCATTGTGATATACTTACTTTCTATTACTGTCGTGGTCGGCGGAGTTTGTTGCGGTTATGGCTTCGTTATTCAAGAAAAAGACCGTAGATGGTAAGTTTCTTGAGGGCTTGTTTGTTTGGTCAAAACCGCCCAGCAACACTCTCACGTCAATCATCGACTGGTTTCTTTAATACTAACACAGATCATTTGATTAATACATGAAATCTCTTAAGAGATATTTTTTATCCACTGTGCTAACTAACACAGACGTGTCTTTTATTCTGTAATGTGTGTTTGGACAACTGCAACCGAAAACATTTTGAATTTTCTTGATCTTAACTTGAAACTAACAGCTAGTACTTAAAATATCGGGTCAAAGATGGTCTATTAAACAAATTGAATAGTTTGTAATATCACTGGGCCATTCCTTTAACTCTAAATGGTCTAAAATTACTTATTATTGAAGTAGTCCCCATACATTAATTTGTTATCCGACTCAGACATTGATAATTTAAATGCTGATAGATAACTATATCTCCTCTCATAATACAGATGTTATTAAAGAACAGAACAAAGAGTTGAGGGGAACGCAGAGGCAGATTGCAAGAGACCGGACAGCACTGGAAAAACAGGAAAAACAGCTGGTGAGAATCCCCACCCATCAATGTGACGTGAATATGATGCCAAATGTCCCCCTTTCTCACCACTGAGGTGTGTGAGATCAGCAGGTTATGTCATTAATGTCACAGAGGGCCGTAGTGTGTCAATAGATTATGATTGACAGCTCGTGTTTGGAGTTTAGAGAAGGCCTGTATGTGCCATTGTGACGGTGTATCTTTCAGAAAATGCTGGTGGAAACTTTTATACTTTTCTTATAGCCGCCACCCTTCATACCATTCATACGCTCATACCAGTGTAAACATAACTATCGTTGTACACTGTTAAAATATCCTGGAAATTGTACGCTAAAAAGCGGCAGATGAGGTTGCCAGAAATTCAAGTTTATAAAATACTGTGACAGTGTTTTAAGTATTACAGTAATGACATTTTGGTGACTCTATATTTTACAACCATATATTTCATTAAGAGATTTAATTTTCATTCATTAATTAAGCTACTTGAACAACCAAAATCTGCTTTTTACCTGATAAACATCATAAAAATACAGGTTATTATAAAGGTAAATTATAAAGCCATACGATGTCTGATGTTCATCGTAAGTGGCCAAAACTCATATATAGACACTAAAACAATGCAATAAACTTGAACTAAATAACAAAAATATAAATATTTCAACTAAATAACAGAAAATTAAACACAAATCATCCGAATGTGCATTGCTGATAACAAAATATGAATAATAAAAGTTATTCATATAAAATAGTATATAATAATATATGAATAAATAAATGTGAGTTGTTTTTTTTACAGTAAAATTAAATATAATGTGACTTTAAACCATTTGCAGTTCACGATATTTGGATATTACAGTTAACCAACTGTTTTTTTTCTTCTTGTTACTGTAGCATTTTTATGGTATAATTCTTTTTCTGAAAAAACAGATTTTTTTTTTTGGCTTCTTGCACAAATGTACAAAAAAAATCACATAGAATTACTTAAAAATCACATTGAAATCATCTCACATACACTAGGCCATTTCATTTGAATATTTTCTGTTCTCATCTGTGAAGCACTTTGAGCTGCATTTTATCTAATAAAAGTATTATACAAATAAAACATAATCTTCTACTCTCACCAATAATTCTGATTCTGGATTACTGTGTAATTCAATTCTAATGCCAGTAGTTCCATCCCTAACTGTTTCCTATTATTCGCTTGCTTTATCACAGGAGATGGAAATTAAGAAAATGGCAAAGACAGGCAACAGAGACGCCTGTAAAGTTTTAGCCAAGCAACTTGTTCAAGTGAGGAAACAGAAAACACGTACATATGCTGTCAGCTCTAAGGTCACCTCCATGTCAACACAAACCAAGCTAATGAACTCTCAGATGAAGATGGCTGGTGCCATGGCCACAACCACCAAAGTAAGACCCTTCTGTCTTTTTAAACTCTTGATAACATTCATAAAAGTTTGTCCCAAGCCCCATGAATTGTAGCTCAGTTCATTTTAGGCAATCCTGAAGAGTGATTTAAAGCTTAACTCTTAAGTTAGGCTGAAAATTGTGTGAAACTGCTGTGATTTCACATTTAAATAAATAGAGCTGTTCATTTTGTAGTCCTAAAACCCAAGGAGAATTAGCATTTTCGAGCTGTGGTTTCTCTTTGGAATTTCTAATGTTTTTTTTTTGTTTTTTTTTTAGTTATGATTTATGAGTAAAATAAGGACTGTGGTAAACATTACCAGAAGCAACTTTCCTATTTTGTTTGTGAAATTCTCTTTAATGCGAAAGGATCTTAAAATATTCTTAACCTTACTCATAAATGGAAAACCACTTTTCACAAACCCCATTATAAATTCCCAAGAGAAGTCATAGCTCGAAAATGCTAGTTTGTTTCCAGCTAGGGCTGGAATTGACATTGTGTGCAACTTAGCAGCTCTATTAATTATGTGTGTTACGACCTGTGTGGTTTTGGTTTTATTAGAATTTGTACTAATTTGAGTGTATATGTTGGTCTATAAATGTCTATCTGGCACAGTGTAGTGGCATGTCGATACACAGCAATAATTCTTTGCATAAGTAGCTTAAAGTGCAAAATTCTAAAATGGACATGAATCAAACAGTAACTCATTTGTTTGTGTCTCTGCCTTTCTCAAAACAACTTACAGACAATGCAGGCTGTCAACAAAAAGATGGATCCGAAGAAGACAATGCAGACCCTGCAGAACTTCCAGAAAGAAACTGCAAAGATGGACATGACAGAAGAGATGAGTAAGATGTTTTTATTTATTTATTTATTGTTATTGTGGGTGATTTTGTTAGTGGGTTTTATCAAATAATGTCATAAGAAGCGAGGAAGTGTTTTGAGCAACCATTTTTTTTTTTTTTTTTTTTTTAAACCAAAGTGACTCCAATGAAGAATAGCTTGTTGTTTCCTAAAGAATGAGTATTGAGGATGAAAATGAGTAAATGAGAAATGAGGATGCATTAGGTTGGTCAAAAAGTAAAGATATTTATGTTACAAAAGATTTACATTTCAAACAAATCCTGTTCTTTTGAACTTTCTATTCATCAAAGAATTCTGGGGAAAAATGTATCACGTTTCCACAAAAATATTAAGCTGCAAAAAATTGATTTCAAAACCGGTGATAATTAGAAATAGGGATGCACCGATACCACTTTTTACAGAATAGGCAAGTACTGATACTTTTGTTACTTTTATCTTTTATTATTTTTCATTACTTTTATACTTGTATTTTGTATACTTTTACCAATACCGAGTACCGATACGATACCTGTATTTTCATTGCATTTGTAATTTTTAAACATATTGGGTACAGAAACCAAAACAATATGTATAATGTTTGTTGGATTAGTTAATTTAGCAAATAGATATTTTCTTCAGTAATTTTCACACTGATTATGCCTATTAAAATGTTGTTGTTGTTTTTTTTTTTTGTTTAGTTTAAGTTTTTGGTACTTTCACTGTTCATTTGTTTTGCTCTATGGTACTACATCTTTAATTTAATTGCACATTAGAGCTGCTCCATAGCAGCGTCTCAGTATTGTAATCACAAGACATTTTGCTGTAATAATGCAGGGAAATACTCCTTATATATTATAAACCTTGTAACTGATGAACATATTTTCAGAAATTTTTGTTTTCATCTAAAACGTGCTGCGACTTATATTCCAAAGCGACTCATGAAGTAAGCAAAACATGTGCAACACATTTGAATGTTTAGCACGCTTCACACAGGCTGCCAGTTTCACTTTTGCCATAAAGTCGTGTATGCTTGACGTTCTAAATAAATGTTGTTTATAGTGAATGCCCCTGTAATTTAGTTTTATATTTACGATTTAGCTTTAATTCAAATGATGGGTGTGCTAAAGAGAAAAGCAATAATGATCACGCAACAGAAGTGCGCTCTGTCTCTCTCTCTCTCTCTTGCGCTTTCTCTCTCTTTCTCCTTGCCGTTAAGTAACTTGTGCATTGGTTTACTCTCTCGTTTTTTGACATATCTGACCGAACTACAAACTTTCCAGTGATGTCTGTCAGAAAGGGATACTCGCTCAAAAAGCTCACACATCTGCACCGCCATGCACTCTGCGTGCTTTGCTTATCAGCTTCAGACCATCAGATATACAGGCATGAATATTGAATGTTTAAAATTATTTTAATTGCATACATATACCTCCTAGACATCCTTAATATTTAATAACTCCATTCTACTCTCTGTTGTTCTGTTGTCGGTGTTTCTTAGTCTGGATACGACACTGTTCACACGCTGTGTGGTATTGGGGCATATTAACGAGTAGCCTACGAGTACAAAATCGCAGTATCTGGCCCGATATTGATACCAATATCGGTATCAGTGCATCCCTAATTAGAAATGTTTCTTGAGCTGTAAATCAGCATATAATACGATGATTTCCCACATGAAAAAATACTATAGTAATTTATAGTAAATACTATAGTGTTTTTGAACCATACTATAGTAAAGTGTATTATATTATATAGAATTTACAACACTTTAATGAATGCTAAAGCATACTGTAGTATTAACTATAGTGAACTGATAAACTGTAATAAATACTGTAGTATACTTTAGTTTTTATAATATACCCTATAGTTGTAGAAAACTTAGTACAGTATTGGGTAAAGTAATTTGTTTATATTACTATAGTTGTTATATTACCACAGCAGCTATAGAATTACCACAACAAATTAATTAAAGTACTTAACTATGGTATGGTTCAAAAACTCTATAGTATTTACTATAAATTACTATAGTATTTTTTCATGTGGGTTCTGAAGGGTCATGTGACACTGAAGACTGCTAATGGCTGCTGAAAATGTCGCTTTACCATCACAGGAATAATAAGAATAATCCTGTAGTCCAAGTGATATGTGAAAAGTACAGTGAAGTACATAAAAGCATGAAGCATGGTACACTTGTATAGTTTGTGGCCCTAAACATTTTCAGAAATGGAGCCATCGCAAAAACACCCCGTGGTTGCCATGGCGACCATTTTACTTTCTGCCATAACCAAATTATGCATTTTGTGTCATATCTCCTGAACCAAACATGATAACACAGAAAAGGTGATGTCTACCTCTATGTTTTGATGAGCACGGATTACAATGATGCCAACAACATAAACTGTTCAGGTGAAGAGTTAATGGTGAGATCAGCAATGTGAGAAGGAAATCACAGTATCTGAGCATCAGTATCACAGCATTTACAATAGTCCATATTATGGTTATTATTTTTTTCTTTCTTTGATAATTAACTAATATTTTATTCAAAAATGCTTGAAAATATTGTTTTCAAGAATACTATCATATACACAGCATCCCAAATATATAAAAAAAAATATTATCTCAGGTAAGTGTATTTTTTCCTTACCTCTCAGGCAGAGTCATGTAGGCGGTTGTGTGTTTCCAATACATTCTTGTTCTCTCTCAACAATGCTCTAACATCACACACAGATGGCAACACAATCAGGTGAACAGTTAATGGTTAATTCAGTGACTTTTTTGAGAATGATTACAATGAAATCTCAGAAGATGCAAAATGAAATTTCAAACATATTTCATGTAAACTTAATTTACACTCACTCTCTGGGGCCAGAGTTGTCTATTATGTTGTCCACAAGGGGGAAGCCAGAGTCCTGCATGTGTGTGGGTACACGCAGGTAAACTTCTAATATTTGATGTAACGGGTGGAATAATATTTATGTGTAGGGTGTGGTGCAGGTGCGGGCTGCATGGACGGTGACAAGCACAGGCGGGTTGCGGGTCCAATACCCAAGACTATTTCTACACTCTGAACAATGTAGCTAATCACGCTGCCACTGATTGACAGCTGCAGTGATTATATTAAAGGGAGAGCTATTTGCTTGCTTTCTGTATTTAATAAATTCACAATTTGAATGAAAGTTTTAATAAATGAGATTTGTCTTCCTCATGTAGGAGATTTAATGCAGGTACGGTTCGGGATCGCAGTTTTTATGTCAAATGGGTCAGGTATGGGATTAAATTAGTGTTGCTGTCAGATAACGTGTCGGGTGTTCTGTTAATTACTGCGATTGTGGGAAGATCATTTCACCAGCCAGGAAAGGTGAACGAAAATGCCTCTCTGTGATGATACCATGAGGCATCGCGTACTTGCAGATCTCAGGCTTCTGGAGGGGATATAGATTCGTAAGAGTGAGGAGGAAGTAGACGGGTGCTGAGCCTGTGGCTGTTCTGTACGCAAACATCAATGTCTTGAACTTGATGAGAGCCGCAACCGTTAGCCAGTGCAGGGAGATAAAGAGAGGTGTGAAGTGGGCCCTTGTGGGATCATGGAAGACCAGTTGTGCCGCTGCATTCTAAATCATTTGTTGAGGTTTGATTGCACATGATGGAAGTCCAGCTAGAAGATCATTGCAATTGTCCAGCCTAGAAATGACAAGGGCCTGGGCAAGATGTTGTGCAGCATGCTCTGTTTGGAAGGGCCTGATCCTCCTGATGTTGTGCGATGCAAATCTGCATGATCGAGCTGTCTTTGTGGTCCTTGAAGGTCAGCTGGTCACCAAAGAATAATTTTTGATGAACCTAGCAGGATGATGAAATCATGAGTGACAGAGAAAACGAGAAGCTCAGTCTTTGCCAGGTTGAGCTGCAGGTGATGTTCCTTCATTCATGCCGAGATGTTTGCCAGGCAGCCTGAGATCCATGCAGCTACTATTGGATTGTCTGGTTGAAGTGAATGATAGAGCTGTGTGTCATCAGCATAGCAATGGTAGGAGAAACCATGTGCTTGTATAATGGTTCCCAGTGATGTAGTGTATATGGTGAAGAGGAGGGGTCCAAGAACTGATCCCTGAGGAAACCCTGTGACCAGTTGATGTTCTTTGGATACCTCTCCTCCCCAGGAAACCCTGAAAGACCTACCTGTGAGATAAGATTCAAACCAGTGGAGTGCAGATCCGGTGATGGTAGACAGGAGAATCTGATGATTCACAGTGTCAAAAGTGGCAAATGGATCCAGCAGAATAAGAACTAATGATTTGGAATCAGCTTTTGCTATCTGCAGGGCTATACTGACCGACAGTAAAGCAGTCTCAGTTGAATGGGCACTGCTGAAACCTGACTGGTTGACGTTCAGTTGGTCATTCTGTAAAATAAATAATGTAACTGTGTCTATAAAGGTGTGAACCAAATGGTCCATTCCATTAGAATAACAAAGGGACAGCATTCCTTAGGAATGTCTTGTAGATTGCAGGATCTCCAGCGGGAAGGTCGTAACAGTATCTGTTGTTTCTAGCCCTTTTGTCTTCAGGTATAAAATTCTATCCCACTGACAGAACTGGAGAAGCTAGGATTCATACAAGGGTTAAGATTGTTTGAAGGAATACATGCCAACATCGCTATTGAAGAACTGCTACACTGCCATCTTCAATAAATTCTTCTCCCCACAAAAATTTTGGTCAAGCCTACTTAATTTTTGTATTAGAGAAATCTAGTACATTGGTGAGTCACCCAAAAGACTGCTCATCAAAAATACAGTAAAGATGATGATACATGGGGCAACTTTTTAGGTTAGAAGGGGTAGTATGCACTTGCCTGTCTAGACAGATATTGCCTTGACAAGAAGTTAAAGTGGATCATAAAGTGTCAGTTGCTGTATTTACATCCAGATATGAGAAATGGGTGGGTGAGGGAAGAGAGGATGACACTACAGAGGAAAGATGGAAGGGTGAAAGGGAGCGTAGGTTTTGCCTAAAAGTAACTGGTAGAGGAATTGGTGGCACACAGATAGTAATATATAGGTTAAATGTAATAAAGAAATGATCAGAGATGTCTAGAGGTTTTACCAAATGTTGTCTGTGATACAATTGCATGTGTAAATTAAGTCAAGCTGGTTGCTTGATTTGTTAGTGCTTGTGGTGGTAAGCCATTTGAGATCGAATGAAGCTAAGAGTGGAAGTGGAAGTCTACAGTGTAAGGCTTCTCAAGATGCATTTCGAAGTCACCAAAGACTACAAGTTGACTGCCATCCACAGAGAATGAGGATAGCAGCCCATCCAGCACCTCTATAAACGTCCCCAGTTGACTAAGAAGGCGATAAATCATTACAATATGGAGTTTAACAGGAGCTGTTACCATAATAGTATGAAACTCAAAATAATTTTTATTGCATAGGGAAGAGTGGGTTGAGTATATCCAATTATTAGAAATGAGAAGACCAGTACCCTTCCAAACTGACGGGGGGTATGAGAGAAAGGGAAGTTGTTCGAGAGAACAGCAGGGATTGCGCAGTCTTCTGGACAAATCCAGGTCTCAGTCAAGCCCAAGATACTAATAGTAGACTGAAAAGCAATGGCCAGAATGAAGTTTGTTGATAGCTAACTGACAATTCCAGAGACCCACAGAAAATGACAGAGGTGCAGCAGAAGAGGTGCAGATAGGACGCAGCTTTGC
The DNA here is from genome assembly GCA_039654775.1 of Spinibarbus caldwelli. Classification (NCBI taxonomy): domain Eukaryota; kingdom Metazoa; phylum Chordata; class Actinopteri; order Cypriniformes; family Cyprinidae; genus Spinibarbus; species Spinibarbus caldwelli. Next base: position 24,365,674 of record CM077224.1, read on the forward strand.
AAGATTACGTTGCTGTCTGCGTGTGATGTTAGAGCATTGTTGAGAGAACAAGAGAACAAGAATGTATTGGAAACATACTACCGCCTACCCGACTCTGCCTGAGGGGAAAGGAAAAATACACTTACTTTAGATTATATATATTTTTTTATATCTCTGAAATGTATGATTGTATTCTTGAAAATCTTTTATTGTACTATTGAATAAAATATTAGTTAAGCTGGTAGGGGTGTAACGGTACACGTATTCGTACCAAACTGTTTTGGTATGGGTCTTTCAGTTCGGTACGCAAATGTACCAAACGAATAGGCTACAGTAGTTTTTTTTTTTTTTTTTTCAGGAAATTCAAATAATAAATGGCGTTTTGACCGTCTTTGATGTGGCATGACAGATCGCTGTATAAGCGCCTTGGAGAGCCACTTCTGGGACGGTTCAGAAACGTGCTGGTATAAACACAAGCAAACTAGAGTGGCCGCGATCAGCTCCGGTTCCCGTGTCTGAGCTGTGACACGCTGCAAACGGCAGAGCGGAGCGTGAGTGAACGCGATCATTCCTCCTTCTGTACTACTAGATTTAACCCCAAGAAAACATGACTGAACATCTCATGCCTCATGTAATTGCTCAATCAGTGTTTCAACCACGGAAAGACGTCAACAAAACAGCATGGAAATAAAATGTCACGTAGCATTTCATTTACCTCAGCAAGTCATCAGTGCCCACTGTCCACAGCTTGTTAGTTCACTAGAGAAATGAAGTCTAGAGAGGAGCATTTCGACAAATATTACACCATATAATCATTATATTTAACTAACCCTGTTAGTCTTAATTATTTAATGTATGTTTAAATTAATCTGTTATGAAACATGCTATGACAGCCAGTGTGTAATTGAATATATTTTAACAAATAGCCTAGAAATTGTACTATTTATAAGTTAATTTAAAAACTGCATTATGTGCAATTTACATGTTTGCATACAATTTATTTTTTATTTATTTATTTATTTAAAGTTGAGTGTTGATCATCTATTTAAAAAATAAATAGCAATTAAATTTAAGTTTGGGTTAAGTTGTTAGGCCTATATTTTAACCTTACAATGTAAAAGGGCTCCCTATAGTTTTAAGCATAAGCTGAGGTACTGTAGATTTTTATCACTAAGAAAATTTAAACTAATAAGTAATGTATTTAAAGAAAGAGCAACTTGTTCAGTAAACCACTATAAAAAAAAAAAAAAAAAAAAAATTTAGTTTTTCCCCCTGCTGTACCAAAATCATACCGAACCGTGATGTTAAAACTTAAGTACGTACCGAACCGTCATATTTGTGTACCGTTACACCCCTATAAGCTGGTGTGTGGTGGGCGTTCTGGCGCAATATGGCTGCAGTTGTATCATCCAGGTGGATGCTGCACATTGGTGGTAGTTGAGGAGATTCCCACTTCCATGTAAAGCGCTTTGAGTACCCAGAAAAGTGCTATATAAATGTAACGAAAAAATAAATTATTGTAAATGCTGTGATACTAATGCTCAGATACTGTGATTTCCTTCTCACATTGCTGATTTCACCATTAACTCTTCACCTGAACAGTTTGTTTTTGTATTTGCTATCATTTTAATCCTTGACCATCAAAACATTGGGGTAGACATCACCTTTTCTGTGTTATGTTTGGTTCAGGAGATATGACGCAAAATACATAATTTGGTTATGTCGGAAAGTAAAATGGTCGCCATGGCAACCACGAGGTGTTTTTGCGATGGCGCCATTTCTGAAAATGTTCAGGGCCCTAACCTGTACAATTGTACCAAGTTTCATGTTTTTATGAAAAAGTGAACATATCACCTGAAATTCTGCACACATCACCTGGACTTCTAGGAATAAATTACATTTTAAAACACATTCACACAGAAAACAGTTATTTTTTAAATAATAATAATATTTCACTGTATAAATGCAGCCTTAGTGAGCATAAGAGACTCTCGTGAATGAAAAAAAAAAAAAATAAAATAAAAAAATAAACTTTTGTGCAGCAGCATAATGCAAATTGTAGCTTTTTAACATTTTGGTTTCAGGTTTCACCTTTCTTACGTTGTTTTCTGCGCCTGTAGCCAACTTGAGTTGTATGTGTACACTGTTTTATAATTTCCCATTGTTTTTGAACAAACCACAACATAATTTGATTGTAATGCCTGTTTTTTTAGACCTTTTTTCCTATGTTTCTGTCTGCTTACAGTGAATGACACACTGGATGAGATCTTTGAGGATTCTGGTGATGAGGAAGAATCTCAGGACATTGTGAATCAGGTGTTGGATGAAATTGGAATTGAGATCTCAGGAAAGGTAAGAACTGAAAGATTATATGGACATCGATCAAATCATGTTGAGGCACCATATTCAATAAACAGACTTATTACTGTAGTGCATTAGTGTTGAAATCCATTTGTGTCCATTAAGGCTGCACAGTATATTGAATTAAAATGCATTGCAAAATGATTTCAATGCATTAATCCATAGACTTTTAAGGAGATTCAGAGAAAATACTTGGCATATGATTATGCGTATGTGTATCATATGTGACAACTAAGCAGCAGTGATGCAGTGTGAAGCAGAGAACCTACAACTGATCCTACAAGAGTTTTTGTATTCAAATAAGGCCAAAATGAGGAAGTACCTCGGTTGTGTGGGAGTGTTTTTGGCTTTAAATTTGATGACCATGCCTAATCAGAAGTGGTTACAAAACCTGTAGACCACAGGCTATATGTAAAAATAGCCTCTTTAGTCTGTCTGAGCACGAAATTGTTGAGAAAAAAAAAAAAAAGTCTGCATGCATGGTTAGCCCTAACCCTCTTCCCAAACAGCAGCACTCCAGCGGTTCAAGTTTTGATCTAATTAAGCTTGCACTTTGTTCAGAAGACCTGCTTTTTCAGACTGATGTGTAACTATATTTAAAGAAGCAATGTGAGAAAAGATCATGTTGAAAATGGAGTCAAAGCTCCAATCTCCCCATAATTTAAATAAAAAGCATATGTTTAAGCCTTCATTTAGATTTTGCATTGGATTTACAGTAATACAGTTCCGGATAATGCTTTTTTTTCAGAACTTCAGTACAAGATTTGCTGTTGCTTTTGAGGTTTGTTTTCTTTGACTGGAAAGAACAAGAGATATCAGTCTTGAACAAAAAAAAAAAGGAAAAAAAAAAACTTTAATATAATTCAAATAGATTTGACCCACTAATCTTATATCACATCAAATATGGCCATCAAATTATCCAACAAGTTTTTATATCATGCAGCCATAATATTCATGTAACTATAAAATCCCTATCCACCAATGTCAGCAGAAAAATATACCACACAACAGTAAATTTTATTAAGTAATATCTGCATACAAGTGTTATGTAAATGTTTAAGTCAAGTTTTTCATGTAAACTTTACATGGTATATATGTGCATAAATTTGTTCGTACCTCTTAATTTGCATAAAACCAGCCCATATCTCCATATAAGGATATTCTGCACAATGTCATACAGCTATTCGTCACACTTTGCAAATGTTTCCTTATGCTCTGCACTCTTGCCTGAGAGCACACGCAGCAAAATCTTTAAATAAAACACATTTGCTCATCCGCACAGGATAAAACTTTTATTCCAGTGGTGAATGGGTTAAATACAGAAACTCCTGTTAGAATCACTGAGGCAGAACTCAGTAGGCTTGCGCTGAACAAAAACACTGGTGTTTTCTGTGGACTGAGTGGATTCTGACTAACTTAAACACCTCTGATTTGCGTTCATGCGCTGTGAGTGGCTCAACTGCAAAAACATATAAATAGAAACCTTCACAGAGCTCTCAAACTGATACGCACCACAATATTTAAAAGCAGCAGCTTGTGGACAGGAACCAAATTGTCAGTACTGCAAAAAGACTGGTATCATTCATTTTTGTTAACATTTCAGTATTGACTTTGTGCCGAAGTACTGGTACTTTTTAGACAACACTAAGTTAAAGTGTGAACTTATTGATTTGAAATCCATAGAGAATTAACGTTTTCTGTACCCTACGGCCTACGCATTGAAGTGTCATGACTGTTGAGTCTTGGATGGCAGACGCACTATCCATCACTTCGCATTTTTATCCGTAATGGATTTTTTGTTTCCCCTGCAGATGGCTCATGCCCCTTCAGCTGCCCGAAAGCAACCAAGCGCCGCTACATCCAAAGCAGATGGGATATCAGATGAGGAGATTGAGAGACAGCTCAAAGCTCTTGGAGTGGACTAGTGCTCACACACACACAAACACCTGATTACTGCCTGGCAACAAGAGGCGACAGCAACACACAAACACACATTAGAATACATTCATACCCAATACAAATACATAGACACAGATGCTGATAAATGGACAGTCCAAAAGCTTACATTCACAGTCACGGACCTGCCTACTCTGGGATAACATGCCACAGATGGCAAATGCAAATTTTATTTTTTTTTTTATGACAGTGAGAGATGACTATCGAGGTTGATTAGGACTCTTTCAGGTGAATCGCTGTTTCATCTGGCTTTAGAAGGATGAAAATAACAATAAAACGTTTGAATACACGTCGTAAATGGATACATACAATGCCTTCCAGACTAAGGCGGATGCGTTCCCCTGAAATCTACAACTTCTGTCTCTTTGATCCATAACTCAGAAAATCACATTGGTGTAAACAAGTTTGGCAGGAGAACTCTACCTCTGTAAACATAAGAAGTGACAGGGCTGCGTCTTTAGTCTTGCCATGTTTTGTCTTGTCCTCACGGTAACTTGCTGTTCTCCCGGCGCATGATAAAACACTTGTGTGAGTCACACCTTTAATACCAAACCGTGAGAAGTGTGTTCCGGTTGAGCATATTATTTGAAGATGGTTGCTCTCCTTCATTTCTCATGTGCCTGAGGTATCGGGTTGACAGTGTGTGTGGTTTTTCTCTTGAGGCTGTGTAAGTGCATTGATCAAGACTTCAGAGATGCTCGGAAGGTTCCTGTTAATCGTCAGTTGTGACCAAAGTAAAGGTTGTTATTGTAAATGGCACGAGAAAGCGGCATTCTGAGCTTGATCTTTGGAATTATCCACAGAAGTTGAATTTAGGCTGACATTGGTTATGCACTGCAATATATCGTAAGGATGTAAATAATGTAGGCATGGAAAATTGATAGTTGATAGCTTAATCCACAGTGAGAGTTTTGGAATATGGGTGAGGAAGTTACTTTTAGAATTTGTTCACTGACATGTATTGTTGAAATATAAGGGGATTGTATACCCCATTAACCATAAATAAAATTTGTAATGATATCTCAGTTGTTTGTGTTTTGTTTTATAGACAAGCGGGAAATTATTTGTTCAAGTATTCATTTACCACTAGAGGGCAGAGCCAAAACATGCTTAAATATTTACACTTGTTACCCATTTATAGGAAAGCTACACTACTGTTCAAAAGTTTGGGGTCAATTTTGGTTAGATTAATTTTTTAATTGATAATTTTATTTAATAAGGATGCAAAAAAAGATCAAAAGTGACAGTTAAAATGTTAACAGTGACAGTTAAACACACACACACACATATATACATACATATACACATTATATATATGTGTGTGTGTGTGTGTTTTTGAGCAGCAAATCAGCATATAATGATTTCATGTGACTGAAGACTGGCTGCTAAAAATTCAGCTTTGTCATCACAGGAATAAATTACATCTTAAAATATTTATTTATTTATTTAGTCATTTAGCAGATGCTAAACTAAAACCAAAGGCTAATGCATACAACAAAATTTCAAAACTTAACATTTAAATGAAAACAAAAAAATAAAGCTAAAAACAATTCAAAATATTAAAGAACAAAAGGTATAGGGGAAAAAACAGCTACATATATGTATGTGCAACCATACATATATACACATTTATAAATTCAATATATATATATATTATTTCATTTCCATTTAGTTTGTTGAAGTACTAAAATAACTCAAATTAAAACTAAAACTTAATAAAAACCTATAGACATAAAAAAACTAATAAAATGACAAACATTATTCCTACTTTAAAATTAAAATAGACAACAAATACAAATCAGACTACATTAGTTTATCAGTACTCCTAAAAAAATAACACTGAGCCAAACACATGCAAGTAGTAGGGCTCTCATGCTTGTCGTGCTTGTCATGCTTGTCATGTGACACACAGCAGCCACAATACCACTGTATAAATGATATAGGCTTATGTCCCTACTGAAAAAACAAAACATTAAAAAAAATAATAATAATAATAATTTAAAAAAAAAAATAAAACCATTAGAATTAGAATTCAATCAGCCAGCGCGTGGTGACGAAACAGCGTGTTTCAGCGATGACTCATCTGAACGCCTCTGATTGGTCCTTGCATTCATAAGCTCAACAGAATCGTATGTGATTGGTTATAATGCGCAGTGCTTTAAAAACGTGCGTACCTCTGGCTCTGTGTCAGCCAGCGAACGCAGATTTGAATTTAGCAGCTGGTGATTTTTTTTTTTCTTTTTACATATAGTTTACAGGACAAACTGCGCATTTCACCCAAAATTGTTTGCTGTAATATGATTACAAATTTAGGGGGGCCAAGCTTGTTGATGGGGGGCCGCCCCTGATTTTTAGTCAAATCAACACAGCCCTGATGATCCAGAATTCTTTCATCATTTTTAATATTTAATATTAAAAAAAAAAAAATCTTACTGACCCGAACTTTTGAACAATAATGTACATTGACCTGTATATGTTTTTCTTAGCATTTATTACAACATTTAAGGTCAGTGTTGTCTAGATTTATTTGTGGAAAATGTCCTAAAATTTGTGAAAAGTTAATAATATAATAATAATAATAATAATTATTATTATTTAAACATAATAATAATAATTATAATAATAATAATAATTATTATTATTATATAAACAATAAATATTGTATAAACAACCTGATATAACCAGAATTCCAGTGATTGAAGTCTCCAGTAGGTCAGAGTTGACAGTACACTGCCATCTTTAAAAGGAGATAGTCTTTTACATATTCCTTTGGATGTGTTTAAAAAGAAAAGGAAGAAAAAAATTGTTTCTTTGACCTTAATCCTGTTTTTTAAAAAGTACAATAGTTGGGAGACTTGAGTCTGAGATGATATAAACTTTTTTTTGGTTACGGTCGTTCGGAAGCATTTATCTCAATTTAACAGCTTACTGACTTCAAACCCAAAAACTGCCACTAGTGTAGGAGTCCTTTGAGGATTACTGAAAAATGTGTCACCCTCACATTTTCACTCCATTTCACAGAGAGACACAAGATGCACATAGTACAATCCTTCCAGCCTCCTTGAACGTCTGGAGCCGCAATGACAAGTGTGTGTGTGACTCAGAGGCAAACGCTGGCCTCCCACTCAAGCAAATACTTGAATATTCCATCTCATTCAGGTCATGCCAGACTAGCCATGAAGAAGAATCCCACTCAAAGTCCAAAGGTAAATTTAAGACAACTTTCAACTTTAAGTTAACATTTACAGTCTTTTTTGTGATATTTTGCAATATGATTAAACCAAGTAACAGGGATGTCGACTTGTGAAGTTTAACTGTGCAGCTTCTGGTCAGGCATGGTCAGACGGGCCCAAGGCTACAAACTGTGATTCTGCAGACATGAGTTTGGAAGAAGCGAATGATATTGACTTTTCTTCAGAAGTTGACATTTTTATTTCTATCTATATGATTTACTCAGGCACTGGAGGCAGCTATTTTTCATCCCAAATAACAATCAAATGCTAGACAGAAATGATGGAGAGATATTTCTGTGTCAATATGAAAAGATGAAAGTCTTATGTCTTGGATATGGCTATATCTCAAGTCCTCTGCCCTTTGCATGTTTGTTTATAAATATTTTGGCAAAACAGATTAAGAGTTTATTAGCCCCAACTACATTTTTCGACATTTGTCTTATATATTTACTTGTTAATGCAAAAAAAAAAAAAAAAAAAAAACTGCACCCAAACTTGGTACTTAAATCACGTTTGACTTACACTGAAAACTATTCAAAATTCATGAATTTGATCAGGCATAGGTCTTAAGGGGAAAGGAAAAATGTTTTTTATCATGTCTCAAAGTGTAATGTAATAGATTAATATAATGTAATAGATTTTTGTAAATTGGATATTAATGAATTAAAATAATTTGACCCTTTTTGTGGTCAATTTTAAGCACATTTTAGAATGTGTATATCAGTTTCTGCAGGCATATCCTTTGGTCCAGTAGTACCCTATCATAGAGGCATTTAATATTTGAAAATCTAAAATATTTTGAGGTCTAATTTGATTAATAGATTTGCAAACACATTAAAATATGCATAACATACTGAATTCTCTGGTTTTTATTATTTTCTGAAGGTGACAACAGTAGAATTAAATCTCATTTAATTAAATATAAATTTAAGAAGAATAAAGACATCACTCGGGGTATGAATTTTTGGCAGGAATGAAAAAGGCTGTGAGGGAAAGAAGTACAGTGCGCTCATTGGATTGTACTGGCCAGTTGTTCTGCTAACAAAACATCTTTCCAAGTAGACAAAACTTCATAAAACAGTTTTCAGCTACCTCTGTACATGCCATTGTAGACTACATCTATTCATCACAGCCTCATTTCAATCGTGTAAAATTCAAAATTCATATATTTTCATTTCAAATGTCTTACCCTCTTATATACAGCAGTTAATGAAGTCATTGAATTTGTTTGAATGAATGGTAACCATTTGCAATAAGGACACATTTAATGCGCTAACATGAATTAACAATGAGCAATGTGTGTTTTGCAGCTTTTTATTATTTATTGTTAACATTAATAAAACTGCTGTTGTTCATTGTTCATGTTAGTACACAATGCATTAACTAATATTAACAGATACAACTTTTGAGTTTTAAAATGTATTATTAAATGTTGATATTGACCAACTGAGATTATTAAATATTGTTCATTATTAGCACATAATAATGTAGTGAAATAATGTCAACAATTTGAAACTTGTTGTAAAGTGTTGCATTAATAAATCTTAGCATCCTAAATTTGTAGTGATTGCTTTTACAGAAGACAACATCAGTAATCACATTGTATGTATGTATGTATTTATTTATTTAAAGAAGAACATGCAAAGATTGTTTAAATTGTCTCTTAATGAACATTTAGTTTGCAGCAGATGAAAACTTCCAAATGACAAGAAATTATGAATCATGGAGGTCACATGGATCAGACATCTTCAGTGTTAAAGAGATGGTTACAATAGGCCATGCTATCACAAGCATTTTAATGAGGGCTGTGAGGGGGTGCGCCCATGTGATGCCACTAAGTGAAGGAGAAAAAAAGCCTAGTGGGGAAAGAAGTAATTAATGTTGAACAAAACACTCCTAATAATTCACTTACTGCACACACCTCTACTTATTCATGGGAAGGGATAATGGTTAAATTACATTGCTGCAGAACATCAGCAACCGTGTTTTTGTTCCTTTGAATGTATTATTTAAAGTAGTTTATTATTTAAAGTAATTTATGCTGTTTTGCATGCAACTTCTAGGAATTTCTAATTAGTATTTTTCCCCCGGTTTTTCTGAGACAGATTGTGCTAATTTAAATAATTTGTGTAGGCTAATAGCCATTTCCCTTTTGAAACAAGAATACAAATCAATAACTGGCATGTTACTCCTGTTGACTAAGCAAGAACCTTTCATACCCTAAAACAATGAACAACAATAAGACGGTGAAATATGAGCAATATATACTGCTAATACCTTTTTGGCAACAACTTGAGTTTGAAATCCTTGTTTGATCTCATAAAAAACCCTCAGCTCACAGCACAGCCAATGTTTTGTGTCTGAGCTTTATTTTATAACATTGTCAAAACTGACCGTCCACAGAGGCATATGTACATTTGTCAAACTCACACTGTTACTTCAGACATGTTGCTGCAGCCATTTTCGGAATACCCCAACAAATTAGTTATATATTTAAAGGAATAGTTAAAAAAAAAATAAAAAAAAAAATGCTGAAAATGTCCTCACCCTTTACAACATTCAAGATATTGGCTGACTTTATTTCTTCATGGGAACAGATTTGGAGAAATTTAGCATTACATGACTTGCTCACCAATGGATCCTCTGCAGTGAATGGGTGCCGTCAGAAAGAGCCACATTCCAAACAACTGAAAGAAACATTAAAATAATCCAAATCCCAGCAGGCACAAAACAGGCACACAATGTCATATGACGTTGATATTTGGTTAAATTTTGGTTGCGACGTCGGGTGACCAAAATTCAAAGTAAATTCAATGTCTAATGTCAATGTTAAATTGATGTCCAATACCGACGTCAGCTGACGTTGAGATTTTGTTGTTTTTAGGTTGTGCAACCAAAATCCAACGTTAAGTCAACGTCAAATTGACGTCAAATATTGACGTCAACCCGATTTTCATTTTCAACCAAAATGCAACGTCTGTCCGACGTCATGTCCAACGTCAACCTGACGTTACATAGACGTCTGGTGCCTGCTGGGATGACTCAGTTCATAAATTAACATCTTGTGAAAAGCATTAAACCATTTTAACTTCACACTGTTGCTTCTGTCTAAAATATGAGTCCGCTATCCATAATATTGCTTTTTCCAGTGAGAAATCATCTTTGAATCAGGAGAATCAGATCAAATACAAGCCAAAACAGTACAAAACTGTTCTAAAGAATATGGTGTTGGATTCTGATGTGACAAGACAACAGAAGACAAACTTTTGACTTAGTATGGACTTTGGCCAGAAGTGGCAGTTTAATAGCTTTAGTGATGGATTTGTTTCTTACAAACACGCAGATTTTCACTTAACAATATGTTAATTTATGAACTGGAGCCATGTGGATTATTGTGATGTTTTCATCAGCTGTTTGAACTCTCAATCTGACGGCACCCATTCACTGCAGAGGATACACTGGTGAGCAAGTGATGTAATGTTAAATTCTCTAAATCTGTTCCTATGAAGAAGCAAACTGATCTACATCATAGCTTGAGGGTAAATACACTGAAATCTCCAAAGCAATGTTGCTGGGTGGCATTACTGGAAATAAGCAACAATAAAGGACTTAACAATTAAATAATGAAATATCTGTTTCTCATGCTGCTTCCATTTGCATCAACACTGCCTGCAACAATGCCTAAAATCCCCGTATGCCATTATCTTTCATAAGGTATGGACAGTTCCATTTTATTTTCATGGATTATGGCTTCCTTACAATGGTATCCAATCATGAACTCAACAAGCACTTGTAATGTGTCAGGGGTTGTAGGTGTAATGTCAAGTATGGGTATTTCTGTATGTTGCTTTGGTTGTTGTAATAATATACAGCTGTGATCAAAGCAGCAGGATATTTTCACTCCAGCGCAAGGACGTCTATGTTCTTCTGCCTGCATTTGGTAAATAGGGGTAGCAGATGCTGGTTATTCATTGCATTTAAATTGATTTAACACACCCATGGTCAGTGTTCCCTCTAATTTGAGTTCTCACAAAGCAAAACTGGGCAGATCCTTTAGACACCTGAGCAGAAACACCCCATGTACCAGCCATTATGTAATGCAGGACAGATGTTTTATTTATTTATTTATTTTTGTATGGCATTTAGTAGGCTAGGCCCCTTCCACTCTATTTTAAACTAGTTCAACCAAGGCATCAGTAAACTGCTATAGAAATTTTATTAATACACATTTGAGTAATTTTGAGAAGGTAGAAATTTTCTAGAGAATCTGTGGAGGCAAATTAATGACTAAAGTCTTTGAAACAAAAAAAGTGTGTAGAATTTTAAGAATTGAAATGTCATTACTTGTGCTTGCATTTGAATGCTTTCTTCAAATTCAACTAAATATTTTTAATAAGATTTAAATCTGGAGACTAAACAGGCCACTCAATAACATTCAATGGCGATCCCTGAATCAATCTTAAGTAGATTTGGATGTATATTTTGTCATGATTGTCTTGCTGGAAAGTCCAATGATCATCAAACCTCAGTCTCTGCACCAGAGGCATCACAATATTTGCCAAAATGGCCTGATACTTCAAAGAATCCATGATACGGTCAAGCATTCCACTTCCTGTAATAACAAAGCACCCCCATAACAAGACTTGTCCCCCTCCATTTTACTGAGCGTTTTTTTTTTTTTTTTGCACCAGACATACCCCTCATACATAGGTCCAAAAAAATCTAGTTTGGTCACATCCTAATACTACTACTACTACTAGTACTACTACTAATAATAATAATAAAGACATCCTTTCAGCACATAGGTCTATCCAATTTAAGCATTTCCATATTATGCCTATTCAAGTCACCCTTTCATGTTCTTGGTCAGTTGTGGCATTCAGCATGTCCTTACATGAAGGCCATGCACAGTTCACTGGCAGTTAATCAAGGTTTTTCTCAGTTGCTTTGGTCAAACATTTTAACATTTTTTTCCCTTGATAAATAAAAGTATTTTAAATTTCTTAAAAAAAAAAAAAACCTGACCCCAATGAACAATAGAGTATATAAAATATGATGCTTATTCAGTCATTAGTTAGCTCTATAAATCCTATTGTTTTTTTCCCCACACATTTTTAAGCCTATTTTTCTCACAGGGATTATTTATTTATTTATTTATTTATTTATTTATTTATTTATCTGTCTACAAAGGAGCAACATCAAAGCACAGCGTTGGTGTGTTTTTTTAAGAGACAGAGAAAGTTAGTTCAGAGAAGAGATGGAAGTGTGGTGTCTGGATCTCTGTGTGAACTTGGCATTAAAAAAAAGTATCTACAAAGTTATAACTGTTCACATTTGGTTTACCTGAGAGTGAGAGAAAGACAAAGAATGATGAAAATAGACAGATGACACTGGCAGAGTACGTTGAAAGAGTTTTGAGCGAACTAGCAGTAGAATCAGCTTTGTGAACTCATTACAACAATATGTGAATGGTAAGAAAAAAAAATTAAAATGCAGAGATGGATGTCAGATACAACACTTTTATCTCTAATATCACGTCAAATGGTGTCATCCAAAAGGCAGGAATCCTAGCACAAAAACTGATCCATTGGGACTTTCCTTCCCAGCTTTTATTTTCAGTTCCATGTGGTGGAGCATAAAAAGTGTGATGCATTGCTGTGCTATCTGACAATGCTGCCTTATGGTTAAGATATTGCTTGGTTATTTGTCATTTCGTCTCGTTGCTGACATGATGATAAATGCTGCATGTAGTGCCCTTCTGGGTGTATGTGATGTAAATATCACAGGTTTGGTTCAAGATAGAAGTGACCTGTGAAATAAGCCTCTTGAATAAGGCACTTAAGCCCAGATTGCACCAAGTTTGTAGAACTAATTTGTACCAATTTGTGTTTCAGTCTGCTTAACCTTGTCTCAGGCTCAGACGGCCTGCCCACGGGCCACTCACCAACCATCTGATGAATATTACACACAGAGCTGCTGATAAGGGGCCGAGCCAGGCTTAAGGGAGCCTGTGATGACGGTTTTGTAATGGGCCCAAGAATTGCCGTCCTGATTACATAAAAACATGGCAAGTAAAATTCCAAGCTAAAATCTGTTTGGCTGGCTTCTGTATAATTTCAATGAGTCAGTATATTGCAGTTTAAAAAAGGACTTTTTGTTTTTACAATGTATTTTTTTTTTCTGTGATGGCAAAGCTTAATTTTCAGCAACAGGGTCCTTTGATGAATAGAAAGTTCAAAAGAATAGCATTTATTGGAAATAAAAGTAACATTATAAATATAATATAAATTGAATAAAGTCCTGTTTATAAGGCACCAGACTGAGAAACAGCTACTGAATTTGACCAAATTTGTTGAGATTCAAATGGTATTGAATCTTTAAAAGATGAGTAAGTAAATCCCAAATTAATGTAATATCTTTAAATACAGATGTGTCTACAGAAGTATCTACGTTTTTCTTTGATAAACAGAAATTCTGACAAAAAGTTTACAGACATTTTTTTTTCTTTAATTTTGTCTGTAACTATTCATCGAGACGGCAATGCTATATGAAATACTGGAATCAGCTGCCCCTAATATTTTGGAATCATCAATTTAGGTTTTAACTGTTAAACATCATGTTAAAAAATAAAGTGGTTGGTTCCTCAGGTGGCACATTCCCGTCTATATGAGTAGAAAAGCAAATCAGATTTCACATCTAAACTTAAAGGAAGATCTCACTTATTTATGTCATTCCAAACTTGTATGGCTTTATTTCTTCTGTGAAACACGAAGAAAGATATTCTGAAGAATGTTTCAACTGTTCTTGTCTGTACACTATATGAAATTTGATATTTGGTCACATGTGAGAACGGTTTGACTTAATTAGTTGGCATATATGTCACCATAGTCTGTGTATGTGAGCACAAATCAGTGTTTTGATTTGATTTAAGATTATATTCTGACCTTTTCGTTTTGTCATGTCAGAACAAGTACAAGTAGAACAAATACACGTTCATCAATATAAGCCTGAACAAACCCATTGACTTCATTCATTCATGAAACATTCTTCAAAAACATCTTGTGTTCTACAGAAAAAAAAAAAAGAAACTATATGTTTGGAATGACAGGGTGAGTAAATGATGGTTTTTACAAAGTGATAAACCCATAATAGCATTATATAAAAGACACCAAAGGGATTCACAGGAATATCAAAAGTGTCTTTATGGATTGCATTTTCTTTCTAACTCAGTGACGCTTGATTTTAGCACTATGTCTGCCGCCTCTCATGACTAATACTTGTCTTTGTGTGAAGATCAGTTCTTAAGTGAAATCTTCCTACTCTACAAACACACGAAGCTAGAAAACATAGCCTGAACTTGAGCCGCTTCCTTTCATGAAAAAGCTACAAGGTAAATCTCACCTATTTTGACCTTCAGGGAATTTATCCATTTCACTTTAGAAAATATGGTGCTGTAGGCTAATGTGGTATGACACAAAGAGAAATAAGAAGGATCAGAGACACATTTAGGCAGATATACGGTTTTGTATGGTCAAAAGGCCACAAATCCCACAGTGTAACAGTTGACATTCAGCCCAGTCATCACTTAAAAGCTTAGCTATAGGTTTTAGGTTTAGCAGGGTAAAAAAGGATTTACTTGAACCTTATAGACATGATAATTTTTCCATTTTTACACAGCATGGGTCTTTACACATTGAAATGTATAGCTTCCTTTATATTTTAGGAAGGGTGTCATGCTGTCAGATTTGGGGGAAAGTTTGAAAACTTTCTCTTTGTGGAAAGGAGCTTTAAATGACATAATGAGACAATCTTCTGTTTTGGGTCAGTAATTCCTTCAAGAACATTCCCAAGCTTAAACGTTCAAAAGACATCCTTTCTAGCAAACAAAAATAACGTTTCCATGTGGGAATCTGTGCATTTAACCTGGAGGCATAACTGAACCTACACAATTTCCTGACGTAAACAGTAAATCCTCCACAGGTTAAATGAAAAGACTTGACATCTGCTGTAAACAAAGACAGAAACTGCTGTTCCACTAGAGAAATTTTAACTTTGGCTTTTATACGGGGTTCAGATGAATGGGGTTTTTATTTCCGAGATGAGCTATAATGACGAATCTCTGCTCCAGGGAAAGACTGACAGAATGAGTAGAAAGTGACAAGCCGTGTGAGAGAGAGAGCATAATCACAAAGGTTTCCCATCTCTCCTCCCTCAGTAGCCCACCTGTTCGTGCTGGTTTATATCCCTCACTCACTCATTTTTGTGTCTTGCTCTTTTGTCCCATGTCTTTCAAAAAAGCCCTGGCCTTGTTACAGAGACTCATCCTGTTCAGATCCCAATCTCTGTCTCTGCCTTATTAGAAATCCAATTCCCTGCCTCTCTGACCTCCCATTCTCTACATTTCCTCTTTCAACATTTGCAGCGAAACTTTTGATGTGAGCAAAACATCCTGACCAATCAGGGTTTCCTTTGCCTCTATTAAGCCGCAGTCTTCCCTCCATCTTCACTCTGGGTAAATATGCACATATATCAGAATGCATTACTTCCATGTGCTCTAGACCTACCAGAGTTTATTTTTATAATATCCACCGCTGGCTGTCATGAGGCATGAACCCTATCATTTATTGAGTGTGCTGATATTTGGCGGGATCTGTTCTGCTTGTTGAGGTATGACTATCTGAGCTTCACTGGTTACATAACAGCTAGATTGCAGGTTTCCTGGCTGAAAATGATTCATAGCCTATTGAACCACTCTGGAGGACCTTGGATAGCATCCTCCAATCCTCCACAGGAGCCAATGATCACCACAACACATATATCTTATCTTAACACACTATGTCCAAATGCACTGTAAATTAGTTTAGGACACTATTAAGAAAGTAATTTCCCTTTGCTGACGGGGCTTAAAATAAACAGAAAAATAAATGCATAGTAATAGAAAAAGAACAAGAAAATGATAATTCAAATATCACGTGTTCTCGTCAAACCGGAATCGCTGAGCAGTTCTTCACTCGATCATAAAGCAGTGCCTCTCTCTCATTAAGCACCTGTCTGGCGCTCCGCGGCGCGCGGCTCCCACGCGCTAGATGAATCTCTCGCGCTCTCATCAGAAGGATTGAACTACAGCAGTCGCGCGCAGCTCCGAACCCCGACGTTCTGTCAGAATTCCATCAGTTGTAGAGAATTCTTTTTCGGGGAAACCGTGCTGAAGCGAAGACTTCCGAATAAACGTAAGTACTTAGGCCAAATTACTAAATGAGGTTTTGACCACCTGTTTGTTGAGGTGGATTTGCGTCTCATGAAGTGTAGGCTAATGGAAATATACTGTTTTCTGAATGAATGTGTGTGTGATACAGAAAGATGCAAATGTATAGTACTTTTATTATTTAACTATTTTGTATATTTATTGATTTTTGTATTTATTTATAGCTATTATTTATATTGATTAAGCAGAGACAGATCTTACTAACCTGAATAACCCATTTTTAATTTAAACGTACCTAGTCTTCAAGCAGTAAATCAATCCATGAGAATTTCTTTCTCCAACCAGACAACGAAAGCACAGTGTGAGCACGAGGATCCTTAATTCCCAAATGATTTAAGTCCAAGAGAGCCCAGAATATGATGACAAGGAATTATTTAACTTCGATCTTCTATATATTCTAGCTGTTTCTGACTGTCTATTCAGTGGTCATTCTAGTCCTGTTTTAATTATTGATATCAGTAATTTAATTGTTTGCTATTGTTCTGCTTTCATTTGTATCCATTAAAATACACTCTCAGAAATACACTCTCAGAAAAAAAAAAAAAAGGTAAAAAAGCTGTCAATGGGTTGTTACCTTTTAGGTACTAATAGTACTTAAGGTACCTTGGATACTTCAGGTAATATGGACCCTTTTGAAATGGTACTGCCCCAGTGACAGCTTCTGTACCTTTTTTTTGTTTTTTCTAAGAGTGTTTAATTATTCCATTATCTAGGTCAATATATAAAATTATTATTTATATTGAATAAGTGCAGACAGAC
Source organism: Spinibarbus caldwelli (assembly GCA_039654775.1). NCBI lineage: Eukaryota > Metazoa > Chordata > Actinopteri > Cypriniformes > Cyprinidae > Spinibarbus > Spinibarbus caldwelli. The sequence continues at coordinate 24,383,227 of CM077224.1, forward strand.
GTTACTAACTTGAATCTTGCTAACTTGAATAATGAGCTTAAAATGCAGTTACATGGCTTACATCAGAATACATAAGTAAAAATATATGTATGATAGTAAATTAAATATATTTATAAAATAGCCTATATATAAAATACAATAAATAAATCAATTAGTTAATTAAAGTTGAGGTTTCCATGTTCTGAAAAAATAATAATAACCACAATTTTTAAGACTGGTTAAGGTACTTATACAAATGTAAGTATTTTAAGGGTCCCCACAAATCCGACATTTTAGCTGCAGGAAAATGGAAATATCCAATAAAAGTATATTCAGAACACCAGGGAAATGCTTGCAGATCAGGCAGGGAAATATACTCCCCCAGAAAACAATAAAGAGGTAGTATAGAGACAGACTGTATGGTTCATCACCATGTCTTTGAAAATATAAACAACAGAGCTGACACTGTTTTGGTGATCCCCGTGAAGTTATTTCTGAGCTGTGCTGTGACTCTCTGTGATGCAAAAATAAATAATTAAATAAATAAATAAAACTGCTCTGAGGCTGAATGCATGATAAATTGTAATGGTATTTTAGAGCTTCTTTAAAAAAAAAAAAAAAATGCTAAGACCTACATCTGCAGCACATGAGAATGCAAGTTATGATTACTAATTTGTTTCAGATGTTTGTTTTTAGATTTTGAAGATGAGTAAAGAGCCTGATGTATGCTGTGCATATTAATAGACTGAGTGGCATCCTTATCTTTGCCTGTCCTGCCCCTTTGGCCTATAGCCAGATGCCCTATGTTGTCTCATATTTTATTCAGACCCAGTCAGGTACATTTTGTTCCTTATACTTCAGCCATTATTACGTATGTGCATACATACAAGGCCATTTATAAAAGATATTGATTGCAATTTGCCAGACTGTTCAAAATAAAAAGTTTCAAAAGATGATGATGATGATGATGATGATGATAATAATAATAATCATAATAATATGAAGATACTGATTGCTATTTGCGTGACTGTTCAAAATAGTTTTAAAAGATAAATATATATATATAAAATCCCTTCAATAAAAAGACGTTCATTTATGGTAGTTGTCTTTATGTGACTAATCATGGCATCTCACTGCTGGTGGTGGTGGAGTGATATAGTAGGAATCTACAAAATGTTAAACAGATATTCACAGGGCTGATAAAATGAAGCATGACAGCAGGTTTCATTCTGACTATGTATCATTGATTTTTGATTTCAGACTAGTAGAACATCTCGCTTGCTTCCTGAAGATATCAATCACCAACAGACACTGTATTGGTACAACATGATTGACATTTAGTTCTCATTAATTCTATGAATGCACACCCAATGGAGATTCAATTACTGGATAGGGTTTTGATAGTGTGACTGTGTGCATGTTGTGGAGTATGAAATATCCCGTGAGCCAAGTAAACAGTGAAATTAAAACAAAATGAAATTCCTTCTAAGAAGCAAAATAATTGCTCGAATTTCCTATGGGGTGCTTTTGGTGAGCAAATAAATGAGTTTGAAAACGGGGGATTTGTTTATTTTTATTTATTTAATTTGCCATGAGGTGATATCTTCTAATATTGCATTAAATATGTGGAGATGTATAATGAAATATTTAGTTGCTTTGGTGTGTCTGTTTTATTGTTTGTCTCCATCTTAATTAACTGAATAACGAAATGAAATATATTCTCATCTGTTATAAATAGCTGGTTTGGGCCGTTTTTATTGTGATTTAAATCCTATCTATCATAAATGTCAGAATAACTAATGCATGGTTAGCTCTGATTTTTCCCACAAAAATCCACTGTCCATGAGTTGATGTAACCAAAAGAAAATCTTATTTAGTACCTCACACACTCGAGTTAATTGGACATCATTGAGAACATCAGCTGTGCAAATTAAGGCAATTACGCTTTGTTTCTGAAGGTGAAGGACAAGACTGTGTTTGATGCACTTCCAACTCATTTCAGGAGAGTGCGACGTTATTGATTGAGGTCATGTGGTCAGACAGCCCGTAATGATCTTGTGATCGTGCCCATAAAGATTTTAGTGCCCAGAAGCATTCCATCTGTTGACTCTGAATCAAGATCAGATGATACCTGTAGGTGACCCAGGTGGCCCTATGTGTACAAACATCCACACCATGCCTTCATTTAGCAGGTTTTATAGAGACAGTCCCACCGCACCAGGCTGAGTCTAATCCTACTCTTTGTTCTTTATGCCCAAGACATGAATTTTGATAGAGTAGTAGTGCCTTGAGCAGTATTAAAGTAATAGTTCACCCAAAAATGAAAATTTGCTAAAAATGTACTCACCCTCAGGCCATCCAAGATATAGATGAATTTGTTTCTTCACGGGAACAGATTTGGAGAAATGTAGCATTACATCACTCAACAATGATGTTCAGTGATGAATGGGTGCCGCCAATGATAGTCCAAACAGCTCATAAAAAAACATCACAATAATTCACAAGTAATCCACATGGCTGTAGTCCATCAGTTAACGTCTTGTGAAGTGGAAATACATTAAGAAAAGCATTTTATACGGTCAATTCTGGCCAAAATATACAAGTTTATAATCAATAATTATGCTTCTGACCAAAATATACAACTTTATAATCCATAATTATGCTTCTTCCAAAAAAAAAAAAAAAAAAAGTCCATCACATCAAAATTAACCAACATATTTGTTTAGAATTGTTTTCATCTGTGCATATTTCTCTCCTGATTCAGACAAACAAGATGACTTTTTCATTGCAGAAAGCAATATTATGGATAGAGGACTTGTATTTTAACCATTTATTTTAACAACAGTTTGAAGTTTAAACGCATTAAATATTGATTTGTTTCTTACAAGCACAACATTTTACTTCACAAGACGTTATGGACTATGGACTATAGAGTGTGGATTATTGTGATGTTTTTATCAACTGTTTGGACGGCACCCATTCACTGCAGAGCATCCATTGGTGAGCAAGTGAATGGTAACTTTCTCCAAATCTGTTCCCATAAAAACAAACAAACAAACAAACAAACGCATATATCTTAGATGACCTGAGGGTGAGTAAATTTTTATTATTCCTTTAAAGAAATATCATTGCAACCAGGCTGACTCCAGCCTGAAGTGCCATCACCAGTCCATCAGCCAGAAGGATTTTTGGCACAGTCAGTGCTGGAAGTTTGAGAAGGACAGATCTTCAGTCATTCTGCATCTGGCAATGTGTTCTGATATCTCTCCGTGACAGTCTGTTGTTGTTTGCTCTCTGAAGCAGAGATTGCAAAACATCGCATAACCTCTCGAGATGTGTTGCATAAGATTTATGTATAGCCTACTCCAAGGCAAAGTTCTTTATTTTGGTTAAAAATGAGAGAGTGCTGAGTGAAATTCCAACTTCCAGATGGTTACATCAGACCTTGGGATGAATGGAAGTTAATGTGTAAAGCTTTCTTTTGGGGGAATTGGAAGTCAGTGTAGCTACTTCAAATTGATGCTCTTTCATTTTTTAATGCACGGCCCCCTCTTATTGTGAATAATCCATTGTTGCATGCTTTTCAAAAGAAGAAATAAAAAAAAGTTTCTGTAATCTTTAATCTAAATGTAATAACTTGCTCTTCTTCTAAAATGATTTTCCTTTTCCATTGACGTCAATGTGAATAGCCAAATGCACTAGTTTAAACAACTCCCCTTTACCCACCTGGTTACTGCTATAGCTGCAGCCACCACATTAAACTAGTGTCTGTAGTGTCTGTAATAGTAGGAATAATGTATTTAACAGGTATTTAATAAGCCTTTAATTTGAATTGGATGTGGTGTCCTTGCATTGAGCAGACTGGCAGATCAGCTGCTACATGTGCAACTCATATTGTCACCATGCTCAAAACTGTGGCTCCCTTTCTAGACGTATGAAGACACCTACAGTAGGTTCAGTATGATTAGGGTTATGGGTAGGTGTAGGCTTAGGTTTTAGGGACAGAGACAATAAGGTCCCAATCAGGCAGCATCCATTTGTGATTTTAATAAATATACACTGACCATGTTGTTATTGCATATGGTTTAATAATTTGCTATAAATACAGTGTAGTACAATAACATCTTATTAACACTTATTGCTTAGTACACTGATTGTAAATAATGTGCTTGGCTAAATTCTAGTTATATATCTCCCAGCCCAAACAGTCAGGCAGTCAGGTATCATCCATGTGCATTATTCCGACTTTAAAAAGGGATAAGAAATGGTGGGGTGCCAGTATGAAATCAAAATTGACCCTATTTACTTTTTTAATATGCAGTGCTGGTGTTATTGTGCATGATTCATTTGCTTCGGAATCTTTTATCAGAATGTAATAACTTGCGCTTGCTCTAAAATGAGCTACCTTTTCGGCTGTTTTCATTAATCCATTTACTTTTCAATCCCTCCCCTCCAACCACCTGGCTTCATTCTGATTTGAATAACAACCATTTCTCTTGAGCCAATCCAATCAAAAGTAAATAAAATAAAGTCATTCATTGAATTCATTGTTTCATTTGGAAATACGTCACATGGTTTTCACATTAAATGCTATGAACCTTCATTATGAGCATCCACATAACAAAACGAATCATTCCCACGTTTTCACGTGTGTTTTCTGAATCACCATATTTGTTTTCTTGTTTCTGATTTGCTATTTTATACTGAGAACATGTTTTCAAGGCTGATGAAGCCGCAGCACCAACAAAACAGTGACGAATCTGCTGCACCATATTAGAGCTCAGTGATTTAACAGAGTAGGTCATTTGGGAGGGAATTGTGAGACCTTCAAACGCTTATATATTCACTGAAAATTCTCGCAATACCTTTGGTCTTTTGAGATTCTCTGAGGAAGGGAATTGCCATTTAGCAGGTAACACAGGCAGGGATTTAAAAGTTTTCAAGGCATATCACAAATGCAAATACTTTTAATAGAGTGTAAATCAAGAAATTATTGGTGTGAGATATATAGTCCCTATATTGACGTGCACCTATAGAGTGGATCCTTTGATTTGTTTTCTTTAGTAGAATATGACTTTTATCTTGCATATCATTTGTAAATAAATATTTTTTTCCACATACTCAAGAAATTCATGTTTGATAGTACAGTAATTAAATGGTCTTTAAATGCATAATGGCGAAGAAAGTTGGATAAAGATCAAAATTAAAGCGAATCTGTACATTATTAAACACTTGAAAATGCACTGCTGTACATATTACTGCTAATCTGATATTCATCTTAACCTACGCTTTGTTTAAAAACCTTGTGAGCTGTCTCTGTTGGCAGCACTTTAAAGCATTATAAGTGCATGAAGGTTGTTCCAAAAGGTAGGCAGCATAATTATACTGCCTCCTAAGATACCTTATTTTGGGCTGATTCCAAGGTAGCTTCACCTGCAATCCCAGAATGCACTATGAGGCATGTAAAAAACAAGTGGTCATGCTTAGCTGAGGGACATTTGCCAAAAGCATTGTTAGCCGACTATGGTTAATATTATTTCCGTTGTTAGCTGCATATATTTCAGCAGTGTTTCCTGAAACCATATCTCCAGTGAATGCAAAGTTGTGTGGTTGGAACTACAGCTCTCGATCTGTGGTGAGAAGCATGCTCATATAGATGTGTAATGTATGACATGTTATTCAACGTCAAGAGTAATATTGCCATATATGTTACTTATAAGACAAAATACAATTTTCATATATGTACATTCTCTGGTAGATTTGTCAGGGTTCTGTCACTTTGGTCTTGTTTATTATTGATTGATAAAGATGAAGATATAAGTTCATAAAATATAAATTTCATTTTTGTTATTTATGCAACTTTATTAAAACAACATATATACAATAAACTGCATGTTTATATGAATTATTGTCACACCCCATTGGACTTTTGTTGTGTTTTCATTCTTCATGTGTTCTGTGACCCAGTTTTTCCCCAGGTTTGATTTTGTTAGTCAGTACACCTGTGTCTTCATTAGCTGATCCTCCTCACCTGTCGGTCCCTCATTAGCACCCCTACTTTAGTTCCAGTCTGTCCTGTATTCCCCTGTCTGGTCTACTATGTCCCTACTTTTGCATCCTACCTGTCTGTCCTGTATCGACCCTCTTGTGGATTATTAAAGACTGTTTGCATTGTTCATCATCTTCTTCGAGCGTTTCATTCACCGTAGCATGACAATTATGTTTGTTATTTGTTTATATATATAATATACATATACACACAGTAGTCAACATTTGAAGTGGATCAAAAAAGTTAATCAAAGTTGTCCTGAGACAAGAACGCATTTTGGTTTTAGGACAATTTTGATGAAAGATTTTGATCCACTTCAAATGTTGACAAGTATATATACATATATATATGAATTCCGGAAATGTTGGGACGTTTTTTAAATTTGAATAAAATGAAAACTAAAAGACTTTCAAATCACATGAGCCAATATTTTATTCACAATAGAACATAGATAACAAATGTTTAAACTGAGAAATTTTACACTTTTATCCACTAAATGAGCTCATTTCAAATTTGATGCCTGCTACAGTTCTAAAAAAAGTTGACACAGGGGCAACAAAGGGCTGAAAAAGCAAGAAATTTTCAAAAGATTCAGCTGGGAGAACATCTAGCAACTAATTAAGTTAACTGACATTAGGTCTGTAACATAAAAGGGATGTCTTAGAGAGGCAGAGTCTCTCAGAAGTAAAGATGGACAGAGGCTCTCCAATCTGTGAAAGAGTTTGTAAAAAGATTGTGGAATACTTTAAAAACAATGTTCCTCAATGTCAAATTGCAAAGGCTTTGCAAATCTCATCATCTATAGTGCATTACATCATCAATACTTTCAGAGAAACTGGAGAAATCTCTGTGTGTAAGGGACAAGGCCGAAGACCTTTGTTGAATGCCCGTGGTCTTCGGGCCCTCAGACAACACTGCATCACTCATCGGCATGATTCTTTCATTGACATTACTAAATGGGCCCAAGAATACTTCCAGAAACCACTGTCGGTAAACACAATCCGCCGTGCCATCTGCAGATGCCAACTAAAGCTATATCATGCAAAAAGGAAGCCATATGTGAACATTGTCCAGAAGCACCGCTGTGTCCTGTGGGCCAAGGCTCATTTAAAATGGACTGTTTCAAAGTGGAAAAGTGTTCTTTGGTCAGACGAGTCCAAATTTGACATTCTTGTTGGAAATCACGGATGCCATGTCCTCCGGGCTAAAGAGGAGGGAGACCTTCCAGCGTGTCATCAGCGTTCATTTCAAAAGCCAGCATCTCTGATGGTATGGGGGTGCATAAGTGCATACAGTATGGGCAGCTTGCATGTTTTGGAAGGCACTATGAATGCTGAAAGGTATATAAAGGTTTTAGAGCAACATATGCTCCCCTCCAGATGACATGTTTTTCAGCAGGACAATGCAAAACCACATACTGCGGCTATTACAACAGCATGGCTTCGTAGTAGAAAGAGTCCGGGTGCTGAATTGGGCTGCCTGCAGTCCAGATCTTTCACCTATAGAGAACATTTGGTGCATCATTAAATGAAAAATACGTCAAAGATGACCACGAACTCTTCAGCAGCTGGAAACCTATATCAGGCAAGAATGGGACCAAATTCCAACACCAAAACTCCAGAAACTGATGACCTCGATGCCCAGACATCTTCAAACTGTTTTGAAAAGAAGAGGAGATGCTAAACCATAGTAAACATGCCCCCGTCCCAACTATTTTGAGACCTGTAGCATGCATCAAATTTGAAATGAGCTCATTTTGTGCATAAAATTGCAAAATTTCTCAGTTTAAACATTTATGTTATCTATGTTCTATTGTGAATACAATATTGGCTCATGTGATTTGAATGTCTTATAGTTTTAATTTTATTCAAATTTAAAAAAAAAAAAAAAAAAAAAACGTCCTAACATTTCCGTAATTCAGGTTGTGTATATACAGTATATATATATATATATATATATATATATATATATATATATATACACACACATACATACATAAGGGGTCAACTGATTATCGGTGCCAATATTAGGCATTTTTATGGTTATTGGTATCAGTATTTTTTTTTTTGTCACAGCCCTTGTTATCCTTAATTTTGACATTAATTTTCATTTTTACACCAGACATATGCAGCATATCAGCTCAAAATATCAGTTATCGGTCTACTTGATCTGTAATAATCGATATCGGCATCGGCCCAGAAAAACACATATCTTATCAACATGTATTGGCGGGTTTTAGGTTGCATATACATGTCCATATGTGCAAAGCTGCTGCTTTGATGACACAAACATACAGTTCAGACCCAAAAAATACAGTGTGAACCCTGTTGAACTCAGTTTTGGAATCAAGAGTGAAAGCAACCTTATCAAAGTGTTAGCCTAGCAACATGCTAATACCAGAGTCTATCAGAATCAATTTTGAATTGAGGTTTTTATGCATGCTGTGTGAGGAGCACTTCCTGTATGATATATAAAGCTGGTGCCTATGAAAAGTATTTTAAATTGGTGACTTTATTCTTTACAAGGACAAAAAACAGACAGCAAGGCAGCTTACTACCTTTTGGAACAGTGCCACCGTTTATAGCCAAAGCAATGTAAAGCTGTATTTATAGTGCTAATCTTAAAAATATCATTAGAGGGCAGAGTGCTAATAGTGTTTAAACAGCCTGATTATCACAGTCTGATCCTGTTCTAACCAACTGAGAAATGGCTGGCAGGAGAAAATAGCTAGCTGGAATGATCTTAAGATCACACTGACTAGCATGGCTTAGCATTGAGAAAGACAGGGTTGGCCATCTATTCCCAGCTTTTTGAGCTGTCAGTGTGCTCACTGGTGTGTTCCCACTGCACTGTGAAAAATGAATCACCAAAACTTGTGTGGAGCGTATTAGATTGACAGGGCAGTGCCAACGTCTCTCAGTGTTATCAGCATCTTACTGCCAGGCCAGATTACAGCTTCACCAGCAGTGACGCAAATAGTAAACATTTTAAAATGCTTTCATCTGGCTTGGCATGCATAAGCATAAATCCTATTACCCCAAACAGAAAACTAAAAAGTGATAAGTACCTTTAAAGTAATGTACCCGGCATATTTTTAAACATGCCGTGTAATGCTGAAAACCATCTTGTACTCATATGAGGTGGTAAATTTGGACAAAGGGGGAAAGCAAACAAAATTGACACCTTGAGAACTGCATAGCAAAGTATATCAAATAGACTGCTGGAGTTTACATTTGAAATGGATGTACTTCAAAAATACTGGGGGTTTCCTCAGCAATGGCCACTAGAGCATTCAGTAGATTATTTAATTTGTCCACTAACAATGTCCAACAGTGAATATCACAGAAGAATTCTGTCTGTTTTCTTAACTTAAAAATAGGAAAGTTCACCCAAAAATGAAAATTCTGTCTTTAATTGTACCCTCATGACATGTTTCCATGTCAGTTTTACTATGATCTATGTTTTGATATCTGTCTGCTAGACTCTTTTATAAAAATAAACACATGGGAAATAAATTCAAGAAATACCCACTAAAATAATGAGGTTATATTACACAAATTCTCTAGTTGTGTCACGGTTTGACTGCTAAGATTTGTGTTGGTATTAACGTTTTTTTTTTTTTAATTTCACACTTCATGATATTAATGTAAATTGCAAAGTCAATGTGTTTTCTTTTTCCAGCGGAAATGAGTTTTGCTCATACTTGCTCATACTTTTTCTTTATCCATCCCTTACAGGCCACAACCGTACTTTCACCATGGACCCCATCAACTGCTCATCTGTGGATCTCTCTGATGTTCTGGCCAGCAAGATGAGTCCCAGTAAGATCCTCCTCTCCCTGACTCTCTCCTTCCTGGCTGTGGTGACCACCGCCATCAACTCCCTGGTCATCACTGCTATCCTGATCACCCACAAACTCCACCAACCAGCCAACTACCTCATCTGCTCTCTAGCTGTGACAGACCTTCTAGTAGCTGTTCTAGTGATGCCCATCAGCATTGTGTACATAGCAGAAGAGACATGGGTTCTCGGTCCAATCGTGTGTCATCTGTGGTTGGGTGTCGATGTTACGTGCTGTACTTGCTCTATTTTACACCTAGCTGCTATTGCGCTTGATCGATACCGCGCCATTACCGATGCCGTGGCCTATTCCCAGAAACGCACATATAAAAGAGCAATCATAACCATTTTGGCTCTGTGGACACTGTCTGTGCTGGTGTCTCTACCACCTTTGGTGTGGAGGAAATTCCCTGTGGAACACAAAGACGGGGAGAGGGAAGTCATGGACTGCTTGATTGAGCATGACCATGTGGCTTTCACTGTCTACTCTACTTTCGGAGCATTCTATATTCCACTGACCCTAATTTTGGTTCTTTACTACAAGATCTACAAGGCGGCGGAGACGCTGCGTAACCGTCGAGGGAGCAGCCGATTAGTCAAACAGACAGTGAGCAGCGTCATGCTTCCTGGAATGAGCTCCGATAAAGATATCGCTCTCAGTCCCGAAACATTCTGCTCAGCCGAGAAGTCATTTTCCGATCCATCGACAGATGGGGAAAGGGTGCGTATTACTTCTTCATCAGGTAATCTCATCAAGGTCCGCAGGAACCCAGGGGCCAGGGAGAGACGGGCGGCTTTGACGTTAGGACTAATCCTGGGAGCCTTTGTGGTTTGTTGGTTGCCGTTCTTCCTGAAGGAGGTGATTGTGAATATTTGCCCGAACTGCAGTACTTCCGCTGTGCTCGCAGATTTCCTCACCTGGCTTGGGTACCTCAATTCCCTCATCAATCCGCTAATATACACCATCTTTAATGAGGACTTTAAGAAAGCATTTAAAAGACTTCTGCCCCTCTGCTGCAGCAATATCCTGTGAAACTGACTGGGAGGGAAAGAAAAATATGTGGTTTTAAGGGACAAAACTTGCAAATAACAATGACATTCCTGTCATACTGTAAATCACTGGACTTCTGCAGGCATGACACATCTTTCAGAGACTTTTCATCTGTATATTGTTAATATAGTGCTTTGGGACATGAGTGCATGTAAAAAACAACCCATTTGCTCCACTTAAAGATTTCAGTATTTTTGAAATGGAGAATTTTATATAAAATTAAAAAGTGTCTGGTGCACAAATGTTATGTAAATCGACTCCACCAAAAGGGAAAAGTTTGGCTGGTTAGCATGGTCCAGTTGCCCCTACTGATATATTGTAACTACACCATCTAGATCCCAAAATAATTTTTCTTCATTAACAGCCATTAAAAAGTTGCTGTGTATACTGACAAAATAAATTTTTTGAAACATATAAATCTTCAGTATTTTAGTATATTACATTAAATGTTTTGTCAGTGACCAATTTTTGGGATTGTTCACACAAAAATTAAAATTCTGACCCTCGTGTCGTTCCAACCCCCGTAAACGGCCTTAGTTCCTCTTCGGAACACAATTTAAGATATTTTTGATGAAATCCAAGAGCTTTCTGATCCTGCATAGACTGCAACACAACTGACATGTTCAAGGCCCAAAAACTTAAGGACATCGTTAAAATAGTCCATGTGACATCAGTGGTTCAACCGTAAATTTATGAAGCTACGAGAATAATTTTTGTGCACAAAGAAAACAAAAATAATGACTTTATTCAACAATTTCAAATAACATTAGTTTAACCACTGATGTCACATGGACTATTTTAAAGATGTCCTTACTACCTTTCTGGGCCTTAAACTAGTAGTTATGTTGCTGCAGGGTCAGAAAGCGCTCGATTTATTGAAAAATATCTTAATTTGTGTTCTGAAGATGAACAAAGGTCTTACAAGTTTGGAATACCATGTGAGTGAGTAATTAATGGCAGCATTTTCAATTTGGGGTGAGCCATTCCTTTAAAAGTGTGAATGCCTTCACAGTGCAGCTGTAGCGAAGGGCTTTGGATTGCATGTTCATGTTTTGTCACAATGTCATTTTCCTCTTGCTCCAGAGTGATTATGTGCCCTTCAAGTGGAGTTGGAAATATCGTAATTACGAGTTCTGAGCACACAAATGACTGAACAAAGCCTTATTTATGGGTGGGAAACTAGTAATTCTAAATTATACACAAGCTGCTGAGTTGTGGTGTTGGAAAAGGTGTGACGATTTGAAACATTCTGGAGATACTAATCTATACTATAGATGCTATTATACACTAGTCAACATTTGAAGTGGATCAAAACCTTTCATCAAAGTTGTTCTAAAACCTAAAAGCGTTCTTGTCTTAGGGCAACTTTGATGAACTTTTTTGATCCACCTCAAATGTTGTCTACTGTGTGTGTATATATATATATATATATATATATATATATATATCTCTCTCTCATTAAAAAAGGAAAGCATTTCACAAATTTTGATTGTACACACATGCTTTATTTTAGTCATTTGTATAAAGTTAAACAAATACAAAAGTTAATTCATGTAACATTTAGTTTTGATACTACATAAGTGATTTTAATAAGTATAATAGAAATTTTCAAACTTTTGAATTCAGATGTAGCCACTGGAGTTAAATTATATTGAGCACAATTATTTTTTTGTTTTCATCTCGAACGTGTGACACGTAATAATGAATTTTTCACTCAGAGGTGTGAGTTTTCCAGGTGCGCTTGAAGGCAGCAACAGCCAAATGGAAGCAGTGGCTCAAGTGATTGGGTTCAAGAAAAATCTGGGCCCGGAGCCGAGCACCCATGAGCAAAGATGGCAGACACAGCCCTTCTCCCAGGGGGAACCTTCAAGGTTAACTCAAATGCAAAAAAAAAAAAAAAAAAAAAAAAAAAAAAAAAACAACAACACAGCAGGATCCTGAGAGAAAGACAAGAGGCAGTTCCATCTGAATGGAAGACGGAAGTCAGATTGCCGCATGAACAGCTTTTGATTGGAAACACATAATGGTCACATAATTGACCGACTAATAATATTCAACTCAGAAATCATTTTGAAATGAGCTATATTTGTGGTCTTCTTAAAAGACGATGTTAATCATTTATGCCATCACAATGTTTGTAAACAATGATGGAAAAACATTAAAAACCTTGAGTTACTCTTCCTCTCCCTTACTCAACTGAAAGTTATTACCTTCTCCTTTAGTTAAACTAAACAAGAAATTTAAAATCACTTCTTTGTCTGGTGGCTCAGAAAAATTGCCAGAGAGATGACAGCGTTAATGTTTTGCTTTGTCCAGAATTGTAGGCCTCTCTGGTATGTGCCAATTTCATTTATTTGTTCTGAAAAATAAATAAAGAGATGCAATTCAGAATATTGGCACAATGTCAAATTTATCAATGCCATAATTTATCCCAATTAAATAAGTCACTATAGAATCAATACTGCCCTCTGTTGGATAAAAATGAAATTTTATTAGCTCAACTGGCAGCAATTCTGCAACAGGTTGAAATTCTAGTCACAAAAAAAACAACAATTAAAAAAAAAAAAAACATAAAAAACCCACACAAAGACATTTAAAAAGATAACGCTTAAAAACCCATCCACAAATCAGTTCTCAGAATAGTCAAACATACTCCAAGCGCTCCCTTCCATTTTGAGAAGCTGCCATATACCGACCCCCACGGGACGTTCTTCCTTTTGGGCAAGAGCTGCAGAGGAGTCCTCCGCCAATCAGCATGAGAACCGCTGCCCCCGAACAGATAAAAATAGCTGCTCCCAACTCCCTCTTCTGAGCATGGGCCACTAGAGGATTGTAAAAGTCCCCAATGACCTGATGGGCAGTCCAACTAGACGGCACCAAACCCAAGACCCCCGCAGTGACAAAGAGGGCCCCTCCTGCTACAGCAACCCGGGCCTTTGCGAAACTGTCTGTCAAGCAGTTAGTACATTTACCACCTGCAAAACTGGCAAATATTGCTATCAAACCAACAAGGGAAGCAATGATAAGGATTGCTCGAGAGGCCTGTAGGTCTTGAGAAAGAGCCAGCATGGAATCGTACACTTTACACTGCATTTGGCCAGTGCTCTGCACCACACAGCTCATCCACAGCCCTTCCCACATAATCTGCGCCGTCACAATGTTGGTCCCAATAAAAGCAGTCACACGCCATAGAGGAAGGGCACATGATATGATGATGCCCAGCCAGCCGAGAACGCCAAGTGTAGTTCCAAAGAGCTGTAAGCTGGTAGACATGTCTGCAAAAAAAAAAAAAAAAAAGTGAGAAACCAATAAACTTAAGAGGAAAGTATGCAGGTAATGGTTTCTGAAAATTAATTGAGCCAGAAGGAAATGTTTTTGTACAACAATTTGAGGTAGAGTCAAAAGGAAGCTGAATGGTTTGAAAGCAGTGTTGGGAAGGCTACTTTGGAAATGTAATAGGTTACAGATTACAAGTTAACCCATCTAAAATGTAATAAGTAGTGTAACTATTTCTATTACTTTGAAGTAATGTAACTGATTACATTTGATTATTTCCCTAAGTTTCTAATGTTTTCAACTGTTAATCATTTTCAAACATGTAAATCAGGCAGGGTTAACTTTACAGCAGTACTCAACACTGATTATGGTCACTTTCAATATCCTTCATCACTTGAATTAAGATTATAATAATTTCATTTTAAAGCCCAGCCACCACAAAAACGCACTTTAGCCCTACTTTGAGATGATTCTAAGGGTAAATACAGATTTAAAACCATAACAAGGAGCAGTTTAGTTGCCATGATACTGTTTTGAAATCAAATCTTTGCATAGCTATGACAGGAAACACTGGCATCCAACAACGGCTTGGAAATAAATAAAAAAAAAAAAAATAAAAAAAAATAAAAACCCAAATAGGAGATAAAACGGTTATTGAATAAGCATGTGTCCTATACTCCTAAAACATTGGTGTTTCATATTTTAGAACATTCAAAGCAATTTATGCAAGAAATCAATTAAATTTGTATGTGGATGTGTGTGAAAATATAACCCCCCTTTGTATCTTTAACATTTTCATAATTAACTAATTTTATCATCAATTTCTCAATAACTGTAACATTACAATTACATATATTTTGTAATTAAATTACATGCAACTCCAACACTGTTTGAAAGGGACTTCTGTAAGGGCAAAGGTACGCTACAATACAACGACATCTTTACTGCCAAGACGACAATGCAACTTACACTGATTTGAACGTAAATCAAGAATAAGATTTTAAAGAGCTGCAGAAATTGGAAATATTTTATCAGTCTGTTAAATTCAAAACCTCCACAATAAACACTTCTTACCCGAGAACCTCCAAAGCTGTAGATGAGCTTGCAAATAAATACACCCACACCAATCCAACCACAATGGTTTCTACAAAGTCCTGAAACAAACCCAAATAAAATATACTTATGTGCAAGAAATCAGAACTCTTTTAAACGATTTGTCACGCTAACAACAACGTCCATATGCTCCATTCACTTATATTGCTCCAGTGGCTCGAAGATGCTGTTCTCTGCTGTTTAATGACTTTCCATCAGTGATTGGCTGATTATCAATCAATGAATCACTGGTTTGTAGTGTAGCACGCTGTACTGATAACGCTGATAATGATTACTCATGATCGGGTTAGACATAAAAAAAAGGATTTAAAAAACAGTTTATTCGATTATTTTTTTATTTCACAAAACTACGATTAAAAGGCCAAGATGAGTGATTGAGTGATGAGTGATTTTAAACGTGCTGGAGGCATAAAACAAGACTGGAGTGCGCCTGCTTGGAGAACTTAGTTCATTAAGGACACAATTAAAGTGATTTGACAACTTATTTGTTTTTGGAGTGTTCGAGACAGATAAAATATTAACATTCCAGACCAACCAATAAAATGTTCAGGGTGAACCTACGCTGGGACCACCATTTGATTGAATGGTCATCGTCCAATCACAAAGCAGAAACTGACTGCTCAATGCACAACTGACAGGGGATTCCACCAATCAGATGGTTCCGATGGGCGGTCCTTAGCTCACGGTAACAGTCGTGGTCTCTGTTGTACGCGCTGGTTTAGTCAAGCAGTATGGCGGAAGAAGAGAGTGAATTGGAGTTAGACAGGTTTAAGAAAGAACTGGAGACTTTGTTGAACACTAGAGCAAGCGACGAACGCGGACTCCAGAGCAAGACGTACTGTGAGAGATTCTGTGAGGTAAGGTGACAGGCTGGACGAAGGCTTTATATAAAAAGCAAACAGAGATGTGCTAACCAGTGTTAGCAGCATGTCAGCAGATTCCCCTCCCCCAGTGTACACCGTGAGCCAAAACCACACTGTATTTTACCTCAGTAACTTCGGCTGTCTTCAAAATACTGTAGGAGTAGCTCTCAATAGTCTGAGAGTTCATTTTTAATCACGATTAGTAAAACTCGGGCTGCCGCTTTCTTTCAGTGAGCTTCATTAGCCTGGGATGTGGCTAACGGTTAGCATTCCCAAGTTGCATTCCAAAACAAACAGGCTGCGAAAGATCAGCTTATGCACAGTTCACCATATTTTATTTGCCAACGATCTTATGAAACAGAAAACGGACCAGCCGAGGTCGATAAATCCTTATGCACGACTATAGGGTGTTAAATGATAGAATAACTCGATGCTGTCAGTGTTAGCAATAGTTGATGTCTTATTAACCAGTCTGGTTTAAAATCGCTGGTTAAGTTAGTTCCAGCGGTTACTAAGCAGCTTTTCATTTCTGATGAAATTGTTGCTAAGTCAATGAATCCATCCTCCTTTCTGTAAAAAATAAACTCTTTTATGGTGGTTTACGAAAGTTTGATTGACGTTACCTAATTTGTATCAGTAAGTTTATGTACTGTCATTAAATGCTAGTGACTTCCATGACTGTAAACAAACATCAAAAGTCGCTTGATAGCAGTGTTTTCTGGCTTTAGGAACACATAGCGATATTAATATATTCTGTCAGTATTTTCTTTTTCTATTAGTTGTCTCTTTTTATTGTTTTTAGTTGGTGGTGGAGGAAACCGGACGATGGCAAGTGCCTCTTCCCCAGCTCCAGGTGTTGCAGAGTGCCCTGTGCTATTTTGTCCATGGTGCGGCATCATTCCCTCCAGAGTGTGAGCATGTACGCTACACTCTGAGTAGTCTGGCCCTGTGAGTATATACTTCTGCTTTTGCCATTAAATCTTACTTAATGCTGTAAAACTTTTAGGAAGTAGAGCACATATTTAAGTCACAAGACTGTCGTCATTTACTCTCCCTCTTGTCATAAACCTGTGTGACTTTATTACTGATATTTGATATTTTTAGGAATGTTGGTTGCCAAACAGACAGTTTACCAAAAAAGAAAACAAAACACTGAGACATTTCTTGAAATATCTTTTTGGTTCCACAGAAGAAAGTCATACAGTATTGGAATAAGGATGTGTGGGGTGACTAATTTCTTTAGTGTTTAAACAAAGATGTTGTAACTGACCAGTCTAGCAAACCCCCAGACTTTATAAACAGTCTGTAAAATTGACTTGAAATATCTTACTGTAACATATAGTCAAATTTAATACCACTGGGGTTGCAAAAGGATTAATTGTGATTAATTGCATTCAAAATGAAAGTTTGTTTACATACTATGTGTGTGTACTGTGTATATTTATAATGTAAATAGAAATACACATATGCATGAATATATTTTTAATATTTTTTGTATATATATATTTATATTTGTATGTAATTTATATTATATATATAAATATATTACATATAAATCTAATATGTTTTCTTTAATATAAACGTATGTGTGTGTATTTATATATACATAATAAATATACACGGAACACACACACATTATGTAAACAAACTTTTATTTTGAATGCGATTAATCACGATTAATCATTTTGCAGCATTATAATCCACTGGAAGTTATAAAAGTTGCTGAAAGGCTTACAGTATCATTTATTGGAGCAACAAGTTGTCAAAGAAAATAATTACAGAATAATAATTATTATTTTATTTTTTTACAGGAGTATCTTTGAACTGCTGTTGTTCTTTGGAAAAGAAGAATTCATTGAGCATCCTTTAAAAGACATTCTAGACTCATTCCAGGTAACTGCATTACCTCAATCCTATTATTCTTGGGGGAAGCATCACGTTGAATTCTGCTTGCTGGGCTTTCAGTGCTTATCGTGTTGTGTTACTCATATGTTTCCATGTATATGGTTTGATGTTTTAAAATGGTCTTTCTGCTCTATTCTAGGACTGCTATGCGAGCCTGGTAAGCCACCAGAATGTTTACCTTCTGCAGGTCAGACATATTATTAAAGATGGAGGTCCTTGGGCAAACCCTGTTCTTCAGGCCATTCTCAAGGATTCAGAACTACCACAAGAAGAAGGTCA
Source organism: Spinibarbus caldwelli (assembly GCA_039654775.1). Taxonomy (NCBI): domain Eukaryota; kingdom Metazoa; phylum Chordata; class Actinopteri; order Cypriniformes; family Cyprinidae; genus Spinibarbus; species Spinibarbus caldwelli. The sequence goes on from CM077224.1 coordinate 24,401,582, forward strand.
GTCAATCAAGGTTTTGTTTAAAAACAGAGTATCATCAAATGATCTATACGCGTTACTTGAGATGTTAAAGAAATTGATTATTATATGACTCTTATTTATTGTTTTTGTTCACAGTGGACAAATATCTGAGCACAGAAGTATCCATTTTCTTTGAGCTACGTGTGCGTTATCTGGTGGCATGTGAGAGGCTTCCGGAGGCATTGGCACTGACAAGGAGATGTATCCGGCACTCTGTTGTAGGGAGGCATCTCTATTTCAAGCAGGCCTACCTCATCTGCGTTTGGAGGGCTTCTCTTCATGAACACTTGAACAAGGGGGTGAGTGAGAAGTTATTTAATTAATAGCTACACCAAGGCCTGGGCGATAAAACGGTATCGGTATTTATCGACGGTACACCTTCACCGATAACGCTAGAAAAATGTTTGATATACACTCTGGTTTCATTTAATGGCACGTGATATGAGTGACAAGCAGACAGCACACATGAACACTGCTGAAATGAGTGCGGTGCCTTCTTGTGGTGAGGAGATTGTGAATAAAAATGAATATTAGTCGAATTTAAAATAAAAATTTGCATTTGAATGCAAAAACGGTGCAATCGAATGTTAGGTGTGCTTAGAGGAGCTTCATTAGTGGCACACGAGATGTGGTGAGAATGTATGTATCATTGTTGCATTTTAATGTTTTGTTAGTCTATCCAGTTGAACCCAGGAGATGTGCTGCTGCATTATTCATTCAAAATATTAGAGAAATATAGAAACTCAATGCGGAGAAGATCTTGATTAGGTTAAACAGGGTGTCCGTGGGTCCTTAAAGTCTTAAATAACGTTTTCCTAATATAAGGCCTTAAAAAGTCTTAAATTCAGATTCAATGGGTCTTAAATACTTTTGGTCGCATTACCACTAAATTTTATTAAGTCTGACCGACCTAATGCTGCATTCACATGCTATCGGAATTATCGTAAATACGAGCTTCCTAGTCGGAAATTGGACATGAACTTGAATGGCCACTCGTATTTATGATAATTCCGATAGCACGTGAATGCAGCATAATGACTGTTTACAATCATTGGACAGACCTAAGATTTTTTGTTTCTTCCCCCGCGGTAGTTACTGCGTCATCAGACAGAATTGCAGTAGCAGAATACAGGTCGAACTACCTTATGCATGCATGCATGCATTCATTCATTCATACATTCATACATTCATTCATTCATACATTCATACATAAAATTAAATTAAATTAAGTTAAATTTAAAATAAAATAAATTAAAATAAAAAATACAGGTCAAGCTACAGCTAGCTGACCAGACTTCTAGTTAGTTTAAAAAGGTTTTGTTTTGTTTTGCTTTTTTTTTACTTGTCCGACCAGACAAATAGCCTTATTAAAACTTAAGTGACAAAAAATAACCAGCAAACTAGGGCTGTACGATATATCGCATGCGATAGTCATGCGCATCTCATCAGTAAATCCGGTTCTGTGATTACAAATAAATCTCTATCACCTGTTTTCAGATGGAGCGGCATTTAATACACAGAGCCATAGTTCACTGACAAGCTACGCAAGATCACGTTCACTATCGCATGCGATGCATCTGCGATTTTGAGCGCGAATTGCGTAGCTTGTCAATGAACTACAGCTCTGTGTATTAAATGCCGCTCCATCTGAAAACAGGTGATAGAGATTTATTTGTAATCACAGAACCGGCTTTACTGATGAGATGCGCATGACTATCGCATGCGATATATCGTCCAGCCCTACAGCAAACCATCGTAATGCGAGAATGATTCTTCGGATTTTATTTCATTCAACGTAAACAGTGATTGATAATGGATAGTGTATTTCTGGTATCAAGGTAGCGCTGTCTCTTTGTGATTGAGGTCTAAAGTTCTAAACAAATGAGCATAACAGCACACATAAAGAAACCCAGAAGTAACACTGATATATAAATTCATAATGCTTAGTTTATTCATAACATGACATAGACCTAGTTAAGTAACATACCATGACAGTGGGGCTATTTTGCTGAATATTTTCACGATTGCAAATGTTACATTAATTTTAGTTCAATAAACAAGTAGTTAAGTAGATATTATGTTACTTACATTTTAGACACAATATTTACTGTTTTGTTCTATTTCACCAACGAAAATTGTTCCAAACAAGGATCACAGCAGAAGTATTGCGCAATCTCCAAGCAACACTCGCGGTGTTTTGTTACTGAATGATTCAGCGATTTGAATGAATCAGTTGAATTAATGACTGACTCACTCATTAAGTGACTTACCGCCACCTACTGGTAGTTTAGTAATAAAAAGCATGCATTTTCCCCCCAACATTTCTTATTTGTATGTTCATAAATATATTTCAAACATTAATCTCATAACGTTATTTTTTGCAGTTGTAATTCTGCAGTCTAAATTATTTAATCTGACTGGTAACAGCCCTATAGTGTATATTGAATTTATTGATTAATTGTAGTAATTTGACATGAAAGATGATGCATACATTTAAAAGGTTAAAAAACAGGCCTTTGTAAAGATAAATAAAAAATATGCAGATTTACGCATGTAAAAGCTGATGGAACACTGAAAACATTTCTTCAGAATAAATTGTTTACACCACCAAAAAGCTCAGTGATGTGGTAACTTTTGTGGGGATATTTTGTTTGGATTATTGCCTGCTGATATGAAAAGTTCACTGTATACCGTGATAAGTATAATTTATGACAGCGATGATATTTTGTTTTCTTTTTACATTAAACACATTAAATATTACATATATGTATGTAATATAATGTGTATTTCCATTACAGGTTTAGGTCTTAAATTTCATATAAGGTGGTATTAAAAAGGTCTTAAAGTCTTAAATTTAACTTGTTCATATCTGTAGAAACCCTGTTAAAGGGGTCATATGACGTTGTTAAAACAAACATTATTTGTTCATTGTAATGCAACGTATTTATGCGGTTTAAGGTTCAAAAAACACATTATTTTCCACATACTGTACATTATTGTTGCTCCTCTGTGCTCCGCCTTTCTGAAACGCGCTGATTTTTACAAAGCTCATCGTTCTGAGAAGCGAGACGTGCTCTGATTGGCCAGCTATCCAGTGCATTGTAATTGGCCGAATACCTCAAGCGTGAGACGGAAATGTTACGCCCCTTACCGTATTGTGATGCCGTGTCCCGGCGTGACGACACAAAAACAGTAAAACCCATTACAAACTAGGCATTTGTTGCATCCAGTGGGGACATAATTACTGATTATAATGACTTATACTGTCTTTTTGCAAACATTACGACAAACAACAAGCACTACTCTACACAGCTCAAAACTCACGTTTGAATAGTCAGTGGCAAATTCTTTAAATATGAAAACATACTTACAGGCTGTGAGTCAGAAGCGCCAGACTGTCCTTGCAGAGTTGGAATTGCCGCACTTTATAGAAACAGTCTTTGAGCATAGCTGGCAGGCTACTCCCAGGTTCAGGAAATAGTCCTCCGTAAAATGGGCTGCATGCACTCAAATATTTGGGTTGAACTGTTCTTGAACAGTGTTGTAAATACAACTTAACCACTGATTTCTAGTTGTGTCCTGTTTTTGAAGCCCAAACAAAGTAGTTTTGCTTTCACAACGAAACACAGCGTCTCCAGGACATGGCACTGGCGGCAGCAACAATACTATAGCTAGAAGAGAAGTCCCACCTTCTTTCATTGCGTATACATTTGGACGGTGTTTTGCAAATCTCCCCACACCGTGATGTAGACGTGGGGGCGTGTTTGAATGAGCCGTTTTAGTGGGCCATGGTCAAGTCTTAACTTTTATAAAGAATATCTCTTTGGTTTTGAGACTTTAGTCTTTGCAACTTCAGGGATCTTATCTATGCACAAACGGCTTGTAACACTCCAAAAGTAAAGGAAAACTTGAAATCGCATCATATGACTCCTTTAAAACCGAAACCAAGCTATTCACACAGAACGTATGTTCTGCACTTTTTTTAGATGGACAACTATGTCTGTTGCAGTCGCAAGTTAAGAGTTTAAACTTATAGAAAATACGTCGCAAATTTGTGGTGGTTTATTTTCATTTCATTGCGTCTCATAGGTTTTTAAGTGTCCAACTGTCCTGAGCACGTTCACAACAGCCGGCGCATGACGGTGTAAACAATGAGTGACGTATACGTGCGACAGATCGCTTCCGTGCATGCGTTTACTATGTCAGAGCACGTTGACGCATTACACGGCTGTTGTGAACGCGCTCAGGACAGTTGGACATTGCAGTTGGATCAGAGGTAAAAAAATTATATAAATACTGTTCAGTTTCTTACACAGACCGATCGTTTCGTGTCTTAAGACCCCAATGTAACGTCACGAGCCGCAGGGTTTAATTTGGTTTTGTCTGTGTATGTGTTTATTATTATTATTATTATTATTTTTTTTTTTTTTTTTTTTTTTGACTCTCTAAGCCATGGGTCCCATTGACCGCCATTATATGACTGACAGACTGCAACGGTTTGAGTTAAAAATCTTCGTTTGTGTTCTACTGACGAAACAAAGTCACCTACATCTTGGATGCCCTGGGGGTAAGCAGATAAACTTCAAATTTTCATTTTTGGGTGAACTATCCCTTTAAGACTTATTAAATCTGCTTAGAAAACATAAGAAAGGAGATATTTGTTTAAATTTTATTTTGTGTTTGACTTAAAAGTTGTTTGTTTTAATAAATTGGGTAAATTAAAAATACATTGGTTAAATTTAAATATTTTACACTTTGTTTAAAAAAAAAAAAGTTATAAAATTGTCAATAATTATCGATACTGAACGATATTAAACGTTATATCGCTGATACATTTTTTTAGCTGTGTCATCTAGCCCTAGTTACACCACACTTGGTGTGAAATAGGCCTGGATGTATCTGGATTATATGTAGTCCATTTTTTATTTATTTATTTATTTTTTTTTTGCCCCGAACAAAGATTTCATACCTTAACAAAAGCAAAACATATCCATTCTCGCTTGTGCTTTTCTGAGTAAGCACTTCATACATTTTTTTTGAGTAAAGGTGTTGTGTTGCATTAAAGTGCAAACTTAAAATGATTTGCTGTCTTGGGTAGCATATTAATAAAGAGCAAGTTTTTGTGCTGGTGTAAATGATATAAGGCTATTTAGTGTTACACAAACTTCCTTGGATACCATCAATTTTGTGTTATCATAGGTGTGATTGTTTCGAAACTTTTGAGAAAAGATGAAAGTCTCCAGAATATATGTACCGAAGGGGACCATTAACAGTGAACCTCATTCAGCAATTAAGAAAGACGTACTGTTAGAGGTATGCCAAATATGTAAGATCATGTCACCCAGTGGTTCTTAACCAGTGGGCCTCAGCAAACTTCCAGAGGGGCCCCAATAAGTCTTAAGAGTTTTAATTTTGTTATTTTAAAGGGATAGTTCACCCAAAAATAAAAATTACCCCATGATTTACTCACCCTCAAGTCATCCCAGGTGTTTATGACTTTCTTCTTTCGGACGAATACAGTTGGAGATATATTAAAAAAAAAAAAAAAATCCTGGCTCCTGGGGGGGTTAGTCTATCCAGTTGGTTAATAAAAGGTTAATAAAGGCCTCCTGTCTTGTACAAAGGAGGGCCTTGAAGTCAAAAAGGATGAGAGCCATTGATTTTGGTGTCCATGGCAAGTGCGTCTTTTTCCATTGATCTTAAGTGAAATAAAAAAAAAGAGGGATTGCAAGTTGTATAAATAGTTGCAAGTTGTGTGAATAACTGTATATTATGTATATTTAAAACTTTTTTTCGTCCTGCTTTTTTGCAGTATCTGGACGGTGTAACCTCTAATGTGCACTGCAAATGATTGGTGCAGAAGACTGGAATGCCTCATTTATAATTAACAAAGCATAGATGTGGTGTAAATAAGAGACTTATTGTGCAGTGTTGGCTTAATTGATTAATAATGGGAGCATTCTTGAAAGTCTAGAACTCTGCATATAGACAGTCAGTGAGCTTTTGCTGGGCTGAAACAGTGAGGTGTAAGGTAGATCATTTATTCAAAATTTAGTACAAATTAAAAAAAAAAAAAAAAAAAAAAAAGTTAATGTGCAAAGAGGGCCAGTGTGAAGTTGGCCTCTTAAACTGGGAAGGCAAATACATTTTTAGTGTTGAAAGAACACATAAAGAAAAAAAACATGCATTTGTCTCATGCAAAATAAGTATTTTACTGTAAAATAATGCTTGATTAGGGTTGTGACGTTGGCTTTTTTTAAATTTTATTTATTTATTTTTTTTCTGCTGTTTTAGTAAAGGGGCCAACCACAGCAGTTAGCAGTTTATGTACAAATGACACTTTTGATGTGATTCAGATTTTAAAAGTGCATTAAAATACAAAGTCCTTGAACATGGAAAGCAGAAATGTAGTATCTAGAAATTTAGAGGGCTGTGGGACACAAGCGTGCAGAGGCAGACAGTAGTGAAGTATTTTTACTCTGCTTTAAAAGTACTTTTCAAGTGTCTGTACTTTATCAGTGTTTTTCTTTAGACAACTTTACTTCTCAACATTCCAAAGCATAATTAGGGGCCAAGCACCGAAGGTGCGTAGGCACCTATTATATCCGTTAGCATTCTTATTATTCTTCTTCCACTCTTGAGTCTATGGCAGCCCATAGAACCGCTTGTGGGAAAGTTGTAAAATTTGGTACACTGATAGAGGATAGCGTCAATAGTAACCACAGCAAATTTGGAGTCTCTATCTCAAACTCTCTAGCGCCACCACTTGTCTAAAGTTGCACTCAGGTTTATGCTAATAACTTTTGAACCGTAAGGCAGAAAATAAAAATATTTTTTTCCTCTGAATCCTTGGCTCATGCCGAGCCGAATGAACTCCAAAATTCAAAAATCATAAGGTTTAGTTTTTTTTGCTATTTTCAATTGTTCGAAAAACCTACTTTTTCGAACTCGTCCTAGGCCGTTGCGCCGATTTTCACGAAAACTGAACCAGATCATCTCCAGACCATGCTGGCAAAAAATTATGGAATTCAAATTGATTAGTCAAACCGTTCTCGAATAACATGTGAACGAATTCTACGAAAAGTACACAAAAATGGATGTGAGGCTATATCACCGCAACGGTTTGGCGTATTGAGACCAAACTTGGTGTGTGTGTTATAACAAGCATGACCTGAGACTACCTGCAGTGTTTCGGCGCTGTGCCACCTAGTGGTCAGGAGATATGAAAAATGCATATTTTTGCTTATAACGTCTCAATGGTTTGGCCAAAAATCACAAAACTGGTCCAGTTTTAGGTTCGGTGCATCATGCCAAGTCGAACGATATCCAGTTTTCGCATGTCAGCCATTTTAGGCATCGGCTATTTTGAATTTTGTACTAAAATGCTGTATTTTATAAACACGTTAGCGTATCGTTACGAAACTTGGTATGTGTCTTTGGCACCATGCCCTGAAGGAGCCTGAGAAGTTTCAAGGCAGCGCCACCTAGTGGTAAAATCAAATATTCACATGCTTATAACTTTGGGTGTGGTCGACTTATTTTCACGGGAGTCACCTTTTTAGACTCCTGAATTCTTGCCAAGTCCAGCGATACCAAACTTGCCAGGTGTCACCTTATGGTTTGTGCAGCGTTGCCATTTAGCGCTTAAAAAACAGCTGGCAGCATCTTAGAAACCGTTACTCCGATCGACTCGAAACCACCGTAGGAAATTAGGAAACTTAGCGTGACGGCGTTACGCTAATGCCCAATTGCCAAAATTTTGATAGTAAGTGGCACAAAAATGCGAACAAAGTCAGCAGTCAGTCATTTTTTCTCTTCTCATGTATAAAAATGTCTATAACTCCAAAACAAAATGAGATATTTTCACCAAATTTGACACGCATATGTATGGGCACATTCTAAGGACACATAAAAAATTTGGTGGGATTGTGCCTCTTGGTGGCGCTGTAATTGAACAAAACATGAAATTGCCATTGACTACAATAGAATATTATGATGTAAAATGCTATATTTTCCCAAATGCATTAGTGTACCATTATGAAAGTTTGTATATACCATCGAGACCATGACTTGAAGTTACTCAAAAAGTTTTGGGACAGTGCCACCTTGTGGTCAAAAGTTATGAAGTTTCAAATAAATGCTAATAGCTTTCTGTGAATTTTGCCTATTGTGATGAGACTGGTATTAATAGATTCCTTTGGTCATACTGAGAACAGTGATTCCAATTTTGCCATAGTCAGCCAAACTTCCTGTCTGTCGTTTTGATTTATGTTGAAAACATATTTTTTCGAACTCCTCCTCAACCGTTTGTCCGATTTTCACCAAATTTGACTCAGATCATCTTCAGACCATGCTGGCAAAAATTTATGGATTTTGTGTCGATAGACAAAACCGTTTTTGTACAGCGCTGCTACAAATTTGAGGCATGATGCCAAACTGACTCTGAGGCTGTATCTCTGCAATGCTTTAGCATACTGACACCAAATTTTGTGTGTTTCATTGTCAACTCACACAGAACACACCACACCGATTTGATAACAGCTCCACCTATTGGTCAAATGTGATAAGCCAATAAATCATGTTTATTTATGATTTTTCAGCCGTTTCAATTGAAATCATCCTAAAATTGCTTTTAGTACTCGTTGCATTTGGTCTGATGCTCCATGCTATGTTTGGCTCCTCATTTTGTAGCGGGAGTGCTTGGCCCGGTAATTGCTGCTTGCAGCTATATTATTGTACTTTTTACTGCACTGTTTCATATTAAATATCATTTACTACTTAATTACATTAAAAATCTATTGCTTTCTTTTACTCAAGTAAAAGTAATTCAGAGATTTACAAGAAAGTACTAAATTTTTAATGTTCTTAAGTATTAAAGGCAAAACAAACAAACTTTTATTTATGAAATGTAGTGCAGTAAAAAGTATGACATTATGCTTTGGAATGTAGTGAAGTAAAGTTTTCCAAAGAAAAACACTCTGATAAACCACAGATACTTTTTAGATTTACTTCAGTAAAATAAAAATACTTCACTCCTGTCCGCCTCTGCAAGCAGGATAGAGGCCATCTCTTCTCTCATATATTCACGTTTCTCCCAATATTCTAATGCAGTTGACACTGTAAATGGTCAGAAAAGTTAATTATATTTTCCACACAAGCAAGACATTTAAATTGGATGTTGAGTTGCTGGGTAAAGCAAAACTGAATTACCAGCATTTGTTAAATACTCTGTAATAGGGAGCTGTGGACATGATATGTGGAAAAAATAGATATCAGAGAAAAAAAAAATAGATATTCAAAATTTGATTCCACAACCTGTTCATTTGTGCCTATGGCTTATTAATTGCTCTAACTCAGACATCACAAACACAGCTTTTACTGATCTTTAAAGGTGAAGAGATATCTCAACAGGCAAAAGTAGGCTACTTTCAATATAACGTCCAGCATATTAGGAATACTTTTAACAAAGTTTAGCTTACCTGTTGAGGAGAAACTCTGCAAGTATGCCGTAACAATTGAAACCCAGACATTCCATCAAATTTCTCCATCTTGTAAAAAAACTCCCTGTGTTTATCCTGGTTTTACCCCATTGTTTGTCTCTGTGTATTTTGGCAAAATCTTTGGATTTTGGCTTGCACTTCTGTAACAGAATCTGAATTTCTTTTTCCACACTGGCTAAACTTTAAATTAAAACTAAGTAATGATTTGGTACAACTTGGTCACAATTTAACTGAGCTGAGGGAACAAATGAACAAGTTATGGGAAATAATTCTTAATTCAGTGGCACTGCAGTGGGGTGATTGTCATGCAAACTATACAATATCACATTATGTTGACTAGTGGTCTGTTCTTGTGTAGGACGGCAGTGTGTTGTTTATATATAAACTTACCTGAAGCTTTAAATAACTTCAAACTATACAATATCACATTAGGTTGACTTGGCTTACATTTTAGTGGTCTGTTCTGTTTAGTGGTCTTAAAAAGATATTAAAAATGTCCAAATATTTTTGTTTTAATCTGTTGGGTTATATTGCAATATATTGTTTTAAAATATTGGAATATGATGAAAAATGCCATTGATCACACTATTGTTTTCTTTTCTAAAGATGGCAGACATCGATGGGAAGGATGCCGTAGAGATACTCTGCATGATGGAGAATGAAGAGAAAGATGAGACTGTTTTGATGATGAGTAAATGCTTCCTATCTCAGAAGCTCCAGATTGGAGAAATGTACTACCTTTGGTGGGTCTCAAGCTCTGTGAACATTTACAAGGGGAACTGTGTTCAGTGTATTGCCCCACTTTGTAGCATTCAGTATTTTTACACAATCATTGTAACAGCCTGACCAGGCGATAGTACCGAAGGTGCAGAGGATCACTGTCTTATTTCACTTTTATTCCCATAAAGGGATTTGGTCTTCATATGGAGCAGACTCTACCTGCGATTGAACCTCTCCAAGCAGGGCTTCCTAGAGGAATGCAAAATAATGATCCTGTCAGCCACCAACATAAAAGCGATTTTCCCATTTATGAAGGTGATTTTGGCAGAGGTAAGGTATTTTGTCATTGTATTAAACATGTAATTGCAGACATAGACAAAAATCGAACTGAACACACATATCAATATTTATAATGCAACAGTGTTTATGAAATGTTCTTTTTAAGTATCTTTTATTGAAATGACCACAGCAATAAAATTTGTGGTTTTATTTTTTCAGTTTGGAAAAGATGGCCTGGTGTTTTGTGTGGAGCTGTGTGCACGAGCCTTGCAGACTGACCTTAAGAATGATCCGGCCACCAAGTCTCTTATCTACAAAACCATTGCATACCTGCTCCCTAATGACCTTGAGGTCTGTAGGGCTTGTGCACTGCTAGTTTTCTTCCTAGAGAGAACTGTTGAGTCATACAAGAACGTGTTCCTCCTATATACTCACCCTGATCAAGAGTACCATGCAGACACCAGTCTTTTGGGTAACAGTGTACGCTTTGAGGTTCTCCAGATCCTGAAAAAAGACCTGTACTTTGACCCTGAGTTCTGGAGCCTTCTCAATATTGAAACAAACTGTCTGAAGCTAATGAGTGATAAAGTTGGTAAAGCAGCTTTATGTGAAATCATTCAAAGGGACAAGTGGATGCCAAGCTACTGTGTGAAAGGATATTGTCAGTGTTACGCAGACAACACATATGGGACTATCAGTAAAGCAGAGAAACATACCAATCGAAAAAACCAGGAAGTGGAGTCAGTGAAAACTTGGGTTAATTCTGCCTCAGGGGAAGCATCCTCCAAACCTCCAGGCAAAAGGCGGGGGAGGAAGCCAGGGACGCAGCTTGTAAAAGATTCAGAGGCCTGTCCCGTTCGACGTTCATTTAGGCAATTGGACTCGGCAAAGAATCATGCCAGGCAACTTAATAGTAGACGCCAGAGACTCCTTTCACGGCAGACAGAGATGAACACTCTGAAGCGCAAGGGAAGGAAACCACAATGGCTTTTGGACCAGTTGGCTGCCCAAGCAGAAAACAGTGAACCTCAACAAGACAAGAAACCAGGAAGGAAACCAAAGCAGTCAAATCTTTTAAAGGATATTTCAGTTGAGGAGCCATTAAGTGAAATTACAATGAAATTTTCCTACCCTGATAATGAAGTTGACCTCTCTTCTGATGTTCAGGCCTCACTGTTTTCCACGGAGACCCCTCATATGACTGAAAGCAGTACTGACAAAACTGCATCACAAGATAATTTGAAATGGCCTGATAGTGCTATATCTCTTATCGAGTTACTATCAGCAGAATCTACTCCTTGTAGGAAAAAGGACTTCAGGGTGAGGGAGGAGATTGTTTTCCGAGAGCAAGGCCTTTCTATGGTTCGTAAATTCCACACATATTCAAGATCAGTTGAATTAGAAGGAATATCAGTCAACAGTTTACCCAAAGATGAAGTTAAGGTGGACCATAATGAATCTAAACAAGGAAGACAGTCTGCTGAGCAACAGTGTGAACCAGAAAGCCTTGAAGCTGCTGCACAGGATAAAAATGCTGTGGAAATCACGGCTACATCAATCCTAGTTACAAATGAGGAAACATCCACTCCTGCTGAAGCCATTCTTGAGCCAGTTAAAGAATTCATTGAAGATCCAAAAGTTGATGAGTTATCAAGTCCCCAAGAAGCAAACACCAAATATCCAGACTATGGTCCTTACAGTCCTATTAGTCCTCCAGAAAATACTACTGTTGATCTTCCGCCAGAAGTGACAACTCTTACCACAGCTGACGCTATTCTTGTACCTGAAAGTACACCAGAAAACATGACAGGTCTTCATGAGGATGCTCCTCCAGTTCTCTCTGAGGTGACGATGCTCCCTGATGCTAAAGTCGCTACTTTGAGTGAAAGCGAGATTGCCACTTCTTGTAAAATTGTGCATGAGAGTACGGAGGTGCCAGCGCTGTCACCAAGACCTGAGGATACATCATCGGAAATGCACGCAGCTGTTGATGGTCTAGTCCCTGACCTTATTTCCCCAAGTGATGCAAGTTGCCAGCTTTCAGTTAACTGCAGCCTTTGCAATAAAGAAACCAAATACCCATACATTCTGCGGCATGCAATGTGGCATCATCGGATTGACAGAAAGTGCATGTTCTGTCACAAACGCTACACTCATGGGCGCAGCCCGTCAGTTCATTTTAAAGTGCACATTCAAGAGCTGAAAAAGTCTAATGGGCTTTTTAATGAAAATATTTGTGAGAATGCCACTGAGAACACCTTGCGACATTCCCAGACAAGACTGTTTAAACGTGTGAATCCTGCCATGAAGAATAGGTTTAGAAACATCAAAATGAGGTTAAACTGTACTTTGAACATCACAGATTTGCACAGGGAAGGGCAAAGTTCAGAGCCTAAGGTGAGATTGCGGGCAAGGTTAGTTAAGAATTCAGATCCCCCAAGTACATCGGAAGAACAAAAGGAGAAAGTTTGCAAGATGAAGAGAAAACGTTTGTTAGCAAAGAGATCTCAGTCCATAGATGAGAACAAAAAGTGTTTCAGAATGGGACAAGTAAGGAAGAGAGCAAAGACTATGCAAACACTAACCCCAGATGACAACCATTCAGATACCAAGGGCAACTTGCCTCATAAGGTAAATGGAGTAATCAGAAAGAAAAGAAAAGTGAAGAGTGAGCCTGAGACAAATACCCTTGCTGAAAAGGTTCAGACATCATTACCACAGGACAGCAAAGTGAAAACTGAGAGCGTAGAAAGTCAGAAAGTCAGTGTCCAGACTGAATCTGAGAATGTAGAAGTGACAAAAGACAAGAGCAAATCAAAATTGAAAAGAAAAGATAAAATGCTGGACTCTGGGCTGAAAAAGAAGAAGATTACTCATGGAGATCAAAAAGAGGATGGAGATGATGTAAAGAAGAGGAAGATAAAAAACAGCCCGGAAGGCAGTTCTGAGAATCAGGAACCCAAAGACCGTAAGACTGAATTTAAGGAAATGAATCCAATGGTGCATAAGTATGGGACTCCCCCAAAACCCAAACAGCCTTCCACACCATTCCAGGGAAAAAGAACTGGAGCATCTACGCATGTCAGATGCCCTGTGGAGATATGTACATTTAGTGCAAAGTCAATCCTTGTCCTTTCACATGTGCTGTCTCACCACCATGGCGACAAGAAGGCGCTTGTGTTCTTTTTCAACTTTGGAAAGGAAAAATGTCTTTTCTGTTGCAGAAAGATATTCAACCCTCAGCATTTTTTTGACCATGTGATATGCCACAGAGGTGAGCTGAAGTTCCCATGCAACCATTACGGCTGCAAGGAGAGGTACCAAACACGTATGGAGCTTAGTGAACACATGTCAGGCCATCATCCCTTGAAAGCGATGTGCTGCTTTCCTGGCTGCTCTATGCAAGTTGAGAGCAGTATGCTCCTGTATAAGCATGAGAAAACACATTATCGACCCGATACAAATTCGGGAAAAAATTCATTCCCCAAAGAATCTGAACCAACTGGGCACGGAGCCCCTCGAAGCCAGGAAGATAATATGGAGGCACCATCAAATTCTTCACTCAGTCAACAAATTCTGGGTACAGCCAATTCGAAGGGTCCTGCAAATCAAGATGATGATGGAAAACCTATGGTCCTCAATAAAGGTTCCGTAAACTACAGTAGCAAAAACCATAGCCTTGTTAATGGGCATAGCGAGGGTGACAAAGTTGGTCCACCCAAACCTTCAGATCCAGTCGTTAAAGAGCAGGAACCAACGGTTTTAGGAAAACCTGTAACTAAATTCATTCGACCTCTTCCCTCAGCCTATCTGGATGAGTCTTACATTAGTATGCCAAAGCGCTGGAAGGAACCCCAGGTGGGCTCAAAGTTATTAGGCTCTGTGTCAAAGCCAGAAAAACTGCCTACCAGGCAGCGCTGCTCTCGATGCTTTCAGTCTTTCAACAGTGAGGAAGAGCTGCAGACACATAAGGACAAATGCACATCCCTCTTTGGTTTTGATTCGGATGATGAAAGTAAGTACCTTTTTTATTATGAATCTCAAGTTATTTAATTTTGTTGTTTAATACTTTGTTTTTATTTTCAACAGGTGCCTCCTGAATTTGGAGAAACAAGCCACTCTACTGAGAAAATTGCTAAATGCTGCTGTGGGCAATCAGCGTTCTTAAGTGTGTGCTTGTCATCTTTGTCAGCATCTCGAAACGGATCTAGATTGAGAACTACATGGGAAATAAATTATCCCTCGTTGTAGCCTTCTATGACCGATCTGCTGCTTTATTTCAGAGCGAAGGTCTGTTAATTCTTCTTAAAAAAAAAATCTGACATTGTCATTTTTTTTTTTTTCCAAAGTCTTTTGAGACTTGGGACTATTTTTTTTACCTGATTGTCATCTTTGCTAGAAAACAAATAAGTTTGTTTTTCTATAAAATGCACAACAGATGCTTTTGACTCTCTCCCTCACTTCCTGTCACAGAGCTTAGCCAGTTCGCTCATTTTTTGCTTGTCTTTTCAATTCCTGGATATGAGAGGCCACCAAGGACCATGACACTACAAGACGAGTTGGTCTGTCTTTCTGGCCAGGGTAAATACCTGCTCTAGAAAGCACAAAATGTTGTGCTAAGTGGTAGTTAATGAAAGGTTTAACTTGGCTGTTTTGAGACAATGGGTCAGGTATTTACCAGTGTTACATTGTGCTTTATGAACAGAAGGACTGGATGGAAACTCGTAGGCCACTTTAAGTATTGCAAGCACACTCTAAATATGTTCTTTTATTATTTTTAAAAGACTTAATATGTGAACCTCTGTAAATTGCTACTAATTGCATATTTTACAAATGTCATTAACTTGCTTATGTTTATGGACACTTGGGAAGAATTAAAGACAACAGGTCTTTAAATGAAGGACTTTGACTTCGGTTGAGAAAGCCTAATGAACTGTCAGCCTTTAACTGGTGCTGCTGGAAAGGCCTAGTCTTTAAGACTGCAGATTCTCCTGTTAATGGAGGAGTGTATATGTGCCACAAAGCCTCATTGAACATTGTCATGACATATTCTAAATGACTTCTAAACTCAAGAAAATTGTAAGGGGAGGACTAATTTGTGTCTCCTACAGAGGCATGTTTATAGCTGTTCCATTGATGAACAGTAACTGTCTTATTTATTCTTTTTTTTTTTTTTTTGTATCTTCTGTAAATGTTTGAAGAGTTTAAATAGTATATGATTGGATTGGGTGACTGGGTTTATATATCAAAAGCTTTTTTGTCCTGATTAATAAACAAATTTGAAGGGGAGTTGTGTTTGTTGTTTTATTGTGAACAGCTGTTGTATTTGTATATCGTTAGCACTTGCACAACAGCATGTTTTAATTTTCTCAGTTTGTTATGTGGAAAAAATTAACTACAGTTTGCTGCGTCTACGTCTCCACGGGAGGCGCTGTTCACTGTTAGGTCAAGTTTATCATAACTGTTGCCAAATAAATGTTTTCTGTACTGATTTTTTTTCGGGCCGCTTTGATCGACACAGTACCTTTTTTAAGTTCATTTTGTGTAATATTATAATCTGTATAAGTAAAGCACATGCCAAAAGCTTAAAAGAATAGTTTTATACATTCCCTCCTCAAAATTGCATTTATACAATAACGTACAATTTCTAAACACTTGGCAACCTCGACGTAACCGCGGCTGCAGCCATAGCAGCCAGATTCAGCTTGGTAAACAAAGCGGACAACTAGCGAGCTAACCGTTATGCCAATACATTTTTTTTTCTCTCTAACAAAAAACGTTCAAAAATTGAGAGTAAGGCATTTGCTGGGACAGTTTCAAAACGGTATACATAGTTATTACCTAATGACATTTTCTTTCTAATGACATATGTAATTTAACAGTTTCATGGATCGTATGTTGCTAGCCGGTAGCTAACTGGTTAGCCTTTCAGTGAGGCTGCATTGATAGTGAGCAAAATGAAACTAAACTGTATGGTCAGTATTGTAAGTGACCGTCTGCTAATTAGAGGATGTATCTTAGTTGACAATTTTTAGTTTATTTCGTCCTTTAATTCTCTACTAGAAAGCATACAATGTATGCAGTCAAAGCTTTACGAATGACTCGGATAGGCAGATAAAAGCGTGCTAGCAGATAACGGGTTTATTGAAAACACGAAGAAAAGAGAATCAGCCAGGAACGTCAGTAATCAGCCAAAACGGCTGTCATGAAATAATAAATCCCAGTTCATGCACTTGGGGTGAAATGTTCAATCTGATGGCGAACTGCTGCAACTGGTTGAAACGATGGAGAGAACCTGCAAGGTGAGTGTTTAAAGTTACAGCTTTCATCTCATGCTTGTGAAGTATTTAGTAACTTGTTTCTGAGCAGAACTGTCAGTGAGCTCTTACACTGTACAAGGTAAATGTGTTACCTGTATTTGCACAGTGGTCCCAATAAGTCACACTTTTGGCATAGTTTTGACCTTAACTCTTTATATTTTATGTCACTTTTTATTTATTGGCAACAAACATTCATTGAAAGTGAGCACACACCAAGTACAACAATTAATGTACCACAGGAAAAAAAAAAAAAAAAAAAAAATATATATATATATATATATATATATATACATATTTTTTTCATTAATAATTAAAAAATATTAAATGTAACAAAAATAAAAAATAATAATAATAAAAAAAAATTCAACGTTTTGTTCTCCTTTTGGTGAAGGTTAATGAAAGTTTATGGTGAATAAATTAACGCATCCCTTAAAAAAGTAGGCTAATTTCTAAGAAATGTCAATTTTAATTTATTTGCATATGCCACATGGTTTTTTGTTGTGCACTGCAGTAATATTTTGCATAGATGCATGATTCATACATTCATACTTGCTCTTGTAAACAGTAAACATAAAATTTGTTTTTGAAACTTTCAGTCAATACATTAGTAAAGATTGTAGGTTTGTGTGTGTGTGTGTGTGTGTGTGTGTGCGTGACAGTGATCAGGACAGAACTTGAACTGTTTTGTGTTGCAGAGTTATTTTAATCTTGTATTCATATTGGTATTTTCTAGTGTATTTATTAATATTTTGATTTAATTAGCTTATATTTTTATATTTTCAGTATTCAACTGAAAATCTCAACTAAAATATAAGTTTTAGTTATGTTATGCTTTTGGCATTTTTATTCTTTTTTTATTTTATTTTTTTACATTTCTATTTTTAAGCTTAAATAATTTTAGTACTTCACATTTAACTTTATTTATTTCAGCTAGTTTTCAAGGCAGTATTTCTTAATTTTTTAAGTTTTCCAAAGTTTTTTTAAGTTTAAGTTTTACTTTAAAATTTAAGTTAACAGTTACGCTGGTGATAAAAGCACTTGTGCCTATTGAGTTATTTAGTACATTTTCCACACAGTAGGTTCATCTATTCTCACGAGGTTGCACCTGGTGTCTAGTATTTTTAATTTTAGTATTTCCTCTCTCTGTGTTGATTAGCAGCCCTACCTGCACCTCTCACTGTACATGTTTGAACATGACTCACAATTATGCATAGGCTTAAATCCAAGTGCTAAATATCTGATTACTCACATCACCTGCTGTGCCTGAAACAAGATGCTTGATAAGCCTAAATCTGGGTCAGATGGTTGATCATAAGACCCAAGAATCGGTCTGAAGTGTAAAAGTCAGGCCTTAAAAGTACCAGCGACGTTATGGGGACTGTTACTCTCCGCTGACAGCTCCTGTGCCCAGAGGTGACGGCTAAGTCTCTAAGTTATTGTCTTAATTTCATTGGTTGAACGTAGCGTGTCCTCTAGCACCCTGTCACTGATCTTGTTGGGTAAGTTGAAATCCCCAGCTAATCCCTCAGATACAGAGCTGACCAGAGGCCAGGAAAAACAAAAGTGTGTGTGTGTATCGACAATAACAACCGAAGTCAAGGGAAAGCTCGCTGTCATCTTGATCTATTCCCAGTCTTGATGAAGGCCTCCTGGTTGCAGAGAACTGTCACCTGGATAGTGCGCTTGATGTCCCTGCGGCGCAAATGCCGCAGTTAAGTATCTGTTTGTGTGTGTGTGTGTGTGTGTTGGTAGCTGTAAGGACTTTATGTTTTCATATGTTCATCCGTGGTGACTGCGGAGTTTGTTTACGCCGCCTGGCCTTTGTGTTCATCTGGCATTTTTTTAAGAATTAAGCATAGGTTGATGATGGTGAGCAGAAATCCCATGTCAATTTAGGATATTTGTGTTACTCCACAGATGTCTTGTTATGCCTCTAAGCTTCCACTGGAAGCCTTGTAGTTTAAACAGCTGTGACTCTACAGCCCCGGACAGATTATCATTGAACTTATTGAATATTTTTGACGTCATTAGTGTTGGAAAAGGCCACATTTTTTAGTTTGTCTTTTTGGGCACAGTGAGCTGAATCATCCTCTTCATCCCTGTGTGCTTTTGCCAGTCAAGAGATGATGCATTACCATGCAGGCTTAGGTTGTATTAGCAGACAGCTGTTCGTAACTTAATGTCAAGTTTTATTAAATGTCAAAAAGTTCAAAGCTGCCTTGTAATGAGTGCAACTGAATACACCTTTTCTATGATTTGCATGTTTTTAATTTCTGTATTAAAATTCAGTTTGATATTTTTTGGATGTAAAGTAAAAAAAGAAAAAAAAAAGAAAAGACGACCATCATGCTAGCTAAATAATAAATAAATAAATTAATAATTGGTGCAACTCCCCATAAACTTTGAAATGGTGAAAAATTTCATGAAAAAAAATAGGCAACAAACAAACAAATAAATAAAATATACTTACTAAAAAAAAGAATAATAATGATAAAGTCACATGTATTAAAGGTATAAAAAATGCTAGCCTATTAATTTTAACTTTGTTGGTTACAACACATGACATTTTTTTTAGTTATTTTAAACCTTTATAAACTTTAAATAAACTTTTCTTGAAAATTATATAAAAGTTTTATTTTTTTAATTCATTTGAAAACAACTTGAATACATAAAGTACTTTTCTATGAACTTGACAGTTGTTTTAAACTAGATTTCTTTTTTTTTTTCTTTATCATGTTCTTGCTTGCTTGCCATTGACCATAATATCGCATTCTAACCTGAGTGCACCTCAAGTGTTTGACAGAAAAAACATTTTTTTTATTAGAAGGACCGCCTTGACCTTAAAGAGGTCTTTTGGAGACACATAATGAAATGAAACTGTATCTGTGCTCTTGCAGGAAGGTGACATTAGTAATGGTTGGACTGGACAATGCTGGAAAAACAGCTACTGTCAGAGGAATCCAGGGAGGTAAATATTCATCTTAATATTTTTGGAGTATTTTTTATGTAGTCCCAGATCGATCTCACAAGGTGTATATTTCTGTGACTGTCATAGAAAGTCCTTTAGATGTAGCACCTACAGTGGGCTTCTCAAAGGTGGACCTGAAGCAGGGGAAGTTTGAGGTCACAATCTTCGACTTGGGTGGTGGGAAGCGTATACGCGGCATTTGGAAAAACTACTACTCTGAGTCTTACGGAGTGGTGTTTGTTGTGGACTCCAGTGATGTTCAGAGGATCCAGGAGACCAGAGACACAATGGCTGAGGTTCTCCGGCACCCTCGTATTGCAGGCAAACCTGTATTAGTGTAAGTTTTCAAAACATGACATGTTCTTGCTGTTGAACGTAACTTACTGTCTAGACTTAACATTACACTACTGTTCAAAAGCTTGGAATAAGTAGGATTTTTAATGTTTTTCAAAGAAGTCTCTTATGCTCATCAAGGCTGCATTTATTTGATCAAAAATACAGTAAATAAAAAACGAAATATCGTAAAATAGTATTACAATTTAAAAATAACATATTTGTATTTTACTATACTTTGAAATATAATTTATTCCTGTGGTGGCAAAGCTGAATTTTCATCAGCCATTGCTACAATCTTAAGTGTCACATGATCCAAATAAACATTATTCATTAATAAAACATTAAAAATCGTACTCATCCCAAACTTTGAAATGGTAGTGTACGAGTGTTTGTCTACAGATCATCAAACAGGGGAGATGAAACATAAAGCATAAAGGCCGTAGATATAATTAATATGTCCTGTGTTCTCATTTTCTAATGACATTGATAATAGAAAAAACAAAATTAAATAAATAAAAAACTATTTATAAATCGTGCTCATATTGGTTTGTTGTGTACTAACCTTAATTGGCAATCACTCAGTAAAGCTATAAAGGTGTATGGACCTAATAATCTTAAAAAATAAAGAAACTTGGGCCAGTTTAGTAATTAGTGATGTATTGTCATTATGTATTAAGTCACCATAGCTGGTCTTCAGTGACAAATGAAAGTAATTTTTAATGCATTTACACCAGTAAATGGCAAGTATTTATGCTGATGTTGTGCAAAATCCTTGCCTAGGATAGCCTACATGATGAGATATGCAGATTTGCGTTAATGAGAGTGAAAATTAAAATACCTTATATTCACATACCACATTAAGTGTTTGGATATACAGGGGAAAGTAATGAAAAAGGACGTTGTTTAGGAGGCTGAGATCTTTAATCATTTATTTTTGGCTTTAGTCCTATTCTACCTGACCTACCTGAAGTTTGCATGTTGGGGAGCACATCTTTGTTGATACATTTATCTTACTACACCACCTTGTGCATGCCTTGACAATTTTGCATTAGTCCAGCTCTTCTAACAGGAAATAATACTACCTACAGAATGATTTCAATGATACACCTGTAAAAAGATCTCGGCACCTGGGGGCCGATTCTCAATTTCCCCTGGTGCTTGAGATAATAAACCTATTGATGTGCTTTTCTAAACAAGCTGTCTGTGGTTCATGTTTGATTGGGTCCTTGTTCTTGTTGGTATTTGGTAATTATACCAACACCACCATATTGGATTCTTTACTATTTCATCACTCTTAGCAATCTGTGGCCAGTTGCATAAAATGTTTAGACTAGTCTTACAAGTTAATCAAGTTATTTATTTATTTATTTTTAAGACTGGTCATAATTTTTAAGTCAGTTACATAAAAATGTAGATTGACCTAATTTGAATCCGAAAATTAAGACTCATTACTAGGGCTGTCAAAAAAACATTGAAGTTCGGATATTTGTCTAATTTAAAGGGGTCCTATTATACTCTTTTACTAAGTCTTGATTTTGTTTTGGGGGTGTACTAGAACATGCTCTCATGCTTGGTGGTTCGAAAATCATGTTATTTTTCACATAATTTACATTATTACAATACCATCCTCCCCAGCCTGGCACAAACGGCTTGATTAGTTCCGGGTTTGATGAAGGCCCACCTTCCGAAAAACGAAATGTGTTGTGATTGGTTAGCTGTCCCAGTGCGTTGTGATTGGCGAGAAAGCCATGTAAAATGAATGTAAGTTCAACTTTTAAAAAACATGTCTCGAGACTTTATGGGGATTTTTCCCCATCCCACTGCATGTTTTTAAATAAAAAAAGTACTCTTTGTAATTGCTTTTCAGTCCTTTGTATTAAACTAGGCTATACATAAATACATGATGCTGTTTTGTTTGTAAATGTTTAAGCTAATTAATTAATTAATTAATTATATATGGTTTATAAACATTAATTTAAACATTATGCACTTTTTTCAAAGATAGTCCTGTCATTTTATTGCTTTGAAGAAACGTGCATTAGTAATATTTGGCTCGATGCGCCCTCTTGTGGCCTCAGGAGAGAAGCCAAAAGCTCCCCCCTCAGCTGAAATTATGCCTTTTAAATTTGAATATAACTTGAATATTGATAATATTTAAGTACAAAATTTGAATTTAGTTTTTCAGCCATTTTGACAGCCCTACTCATTATCTCTTTGGTAACTGCTAGGTTGCTGGACTACTGCTTAAGACACAGTTTTAACATAGAGGCTAAGTTTATGCAACTAGCCTTAGACCCACCAAAACTGTCATCAGCAAAAATCATGATGAAGCTGGAACTCCATAAAACCGCAGAACTGAACAGAACCCTGGGGAACACCCATTTTTAAATGGCTGTTGATAATGTTTACAGCCCTCCTTCACCAACATTGCCTGCCTGTCAGAAATACGAAGGAGTTTAGAGCCAGGACCTTGAGTTTGCTGATGAGCCTGGAGGCTTTGATGAATGTCAAGCTGTAATCAGTGAAGAGCATCCTCACATAATTCCTGCCTCTAGTCCAAGTGGAACAGGGCGGTGTGCAATAAATGTGCAATACATCATCTGTATATCTGTCGGGGCATTAGACAAGCTGCAGTGGGTCCAATTAACTGAGGGAGTGAGCAGCAGATGAAGTCCTTGACTAAATATAGCTTGTTAAGTGTGCTAATAAGTCAAGAGTGTTATTTAACACAAGGCTAATTATTCAGTCCACCTCAAGTGCCAGCCTCAGGTCATTTGTTTGTGACAGCTTACCTAGTGACCTGCACACCTTGTGACCAGCTCTTTCCTTATTCTGATTGGCTTGCAGACTGGCTAATAAACAGGACCGAGATGGGGCATTGGCTGAAGCAGATATCATTGAGACCCTGTCATTGGAGAAGCTTGTCAACGAGAATAAATGCCTCTGTCAGATTGTGAGTTAATATTTCAGCACAGTTTATATTTATCAGTCTGGTGAGTTTTTAATCACAGAGGAAATCTTGAGTCTTTATTTATTTATTATTTGCTTTTAACAGGTTCAAATTTTATCAAATTCATCACATTCTCTTGGGAGAAATGTTGCAAACCAATCATATAAAACTGAGCTAAACATTGTTTCCTTTACTCTCAGGAACCCTGTTCTGCAGTGCTAGGTTATGGTAAGAAGGTTGACAAATCCATCAAAAATGGCCTTAACTGGCTCCTGAATAACATTGCCAAGGACTACGAGGCAATTTCAGAGCGTGTGCAAAGAGATACAGCTGAGCAGAAGGCTCAAGAAGAACAAGACAAGAAGGAAAGAGCAGAGAGAGTCCGGCGGATCAGAGAGGAGAGGTCAGTGAGCTGACAAGACTTTTCACTCAGATTGTCATGCTGATCCCTCTTTTCCAGATCAGGAGTGTATGAAGTTAGTGGCATAGTCATTGAAAATAGTTGAGATACTGTAGTCTAGTTCTAAATGATTTCATGTAAACTGAGCTGGTTTTATTTGCATTTATATTTAAAGTGTTTTTTTTTTCACTTTGAGTGTTTTTCAAAATGTTTTTTCTAGTTATTGCAAAGTAAATAAAGTTAACATGAAATATAAATTCGCTATATGTTTTGCATTTTATGGATCTTTTTGTGAATGATTCATCCATGTATATGTTTATTTTTATTTTTATTTATTTATTTATTTATTTTTGTCGTAATGTTTAATCCAAACTCAATCTTCCTCTTGAAGGTGACAGATTTCTCTCTGGAGAGATATGCCAGACTTCTCTAATCTTTTAGTCTGCTTAAAACCTGCCCCTTGAACAATTGACTGCAAGCTCACATCTCAAAATCTAATGAACAGCCAATGAACCAAGTACCTGCCCTGCATTCTTGCTGGTATTTTATAAGAGAGATTTGCATTGCTCTTAGCAATCAGGCCCAACAAAACTGCATCAACAGTAGTGCTGGGTGATATACCGGTTCAAACGGTAAACCAGTTTGAATTTCACAAATGGTATGAATTTAAAAAAAAAAAAAAAAATAGCATACTGGTACAAGTGGCTAAGCAACGTAGACAGTGTTGTGAATTGAGAGGAGATCCCTGTTAACTGCATACACTTCTGACTAATGGTTGGAGAACTTCTAGAACTATTAATAACACACAACTTATTCTTTAACTGGGCAAATAAACTAACTCTAAATGGCTGTTAACAGAGGCCAGAGACGCTGAAGACGAATGCAAAGAGGAGAAAATACATATAGTAGCAGTCTGATCAAGCTCACTGTTCACAATGAGAAAAACACAGAAATAAAATTGTAAATACTGAATTGGGGGTGGGGGTTTATATGAATGTATCTCTGAGGGCAACTTCATAAAAGTTTCTTTTCATCTTAACTCAGATTAATGCATATTAATACAGCAGTAACTAAGGAAACGTTGTATCCCTGCTGTTCCATAAGCACCACCTGCTGTCATAGAGTGAATCTGCATCTCATTCAGCCTGTCTGCTCTTTTTGTTTCATTCAGAGATGTATTATGTAGCATAATTAATTTCACAAATCTAATGTGAGACCATTCTCTTTTTGCTTTCAATTTTGAAACTATAGACTCTAAATTACATTAAAAACTGCTCATGCTATATGAATATATTTGTTTGGATCATGATTAAAATGTTGTTGTACAACTGTTTCATGTATTCTGATTAATATAAAGGCACAGTCAGGGAAACAACATAATAAACCGTGAAACCACCAGAATCCTAAAAAAAACAAAACAAAACAAAAAACAAACAAAAAAAAAATACATGATACAGATTTTTGGTCAAACCGCCCAGCACTAGTCAACAGTAAAATTCACAATGGAGTTGAAAGGCCACAGAGTTGTGTGTAAAATGGAGAATATAAGAGGGCTAAGAACAGAACCCTGGGGAACACTGATTTTTAAATGGCGGCTGATGATGTTAGTAGCCCTCCCTCACCACATTTTTATTTTTTTATTTTTTTGATAATCTGTTTCACTCAGACATGTTATTGAAGAAAATAGCTGTCTCTACTTCTATTTCATCATTACTTTAAAGTGTTCAAAATGCAAACAACAGTTTGATGAAGATGTTTTTCACTGACAGAGACAGACAGGAGCGAGAAGAAGCAGAGCGAGAAGGAAGGACACTGAAAGAGGAAGATCTAGATGATGTCGACATTCCCAACCCTTTCCAGCCAATAACCAATTTTGTTAGTGAGGTTAGTTATCATAATGTTTCTTTTAAATACAAGTTGGATGAAATCATTATGATGCAAATACTAAATTCATATAAAATCCCAGAATGAAGACAGACTAAACAAAGAGAAAGAGATGCAAAGACAGAGAGAAAATGGCCAGCAGGGCAGTGTGCAAGAACAGACAGTGCTTCAAGATGAGAATGAAGAGGAAGAGGAGGAGGATGAAGAGAGCGAGAGACAGACCCCGGAGAGCACAGAATCAGGTAGTATCTTTTATTCCTCAAAAGGACTCCATCACACCGAGAGTAATAAGTGTATAAATGTTTATTTGAGTATTGTCAGTTACTTTCAAATACAAGCTTTTGCTATTATAGCACATGAAGAACCTATTTACCTCTGCAATTTGTTGGAGTGGATGAAGTGATTTCAATGTCTTTCATCTTTGATCAGGAGCAGTGGACCAGAACAAAAAGAAAAGTAGGAAATTACGATTGAAACGTAAGCACAGAGTCGACCCTCTCAGAGTGGAAGAAGCAGCACCCAAAAGCCCAACCCCTCCTCCCTTACCAGGTAGGAATGTGTCTTTTACAAGTTGTTTCTCATACATGAACCATGACAAACTAATTGGTGAAACTGATAAAACTTCAGTGTACAACAGTCTTTACTCTGAGGACCTTTGTCAGTGATGTCCTTTTGCAATAGGAAGAAGCGTTCCTCTTGAAAACAAATACACACGTTTCAAAAATAGCTGAGACCAGGGGCTGGGCGGCAGCAGAAAAAAACTGTTCAACACAAGCCACGGGGGCACTTTATATTAAACACTTCAAAGAATGCTATAAGAATACAGTTTCATGTGGCCTCATTGCCATGCCAACTGCTTTGACAAAGTACTTGTGCTCAGTGTGTTTGAGAGGTTTTCGTCAAGACATACCTTACTGTTATGTAATATGTTACTATAATATTACTGTTCTTAAAATGAAAATATTTCCATTTTGTAAAACAGCTAATCGTTGTTCCAAGCATGTTGCTGTAGTCATTAAACATTAAATACTTCTGATACTTCAGAGACTGTACATTAATGCCACATGGTTTGGAAGACACGTATGCCAAAGGGAGTGCAATCAAACATTGTTGTACATGAAGTTTTGGTTTTAAATTACCCATAATAATTGAAACCCAGTACAAATAAAGAGAAGCCCATTTATTTGCCCATTAAAGACAAAATGCTATTAATGGAAGTGTGCAAAAAATCTATTTTCCAAACAATGTCATTACTTTACCCAAATACACTATGATATAATGATTTATATATTAGAGCAATCGAGACAGATTTTGCAAGAAATTGTATACATACATAATTTGCCTATGCAACCCACGTCAAATTTGTACACAGATAAAAAGTAGCGCTAGTTGTGGTTAGTGTGATTGTTTATTTGTATACTGATAAGATGACCTGTATCCGTATGTACACTGCTGCTTCGAAACACATTGATCTGTGCAGAGTAGCAGAGCCAAAGCACAACCAAAAAAGAGCATTCTTCAGTAGGAACATGCAGTTTTATTATTTAACCCTTAAAAGTTACATAGTGTAGCTTTAACATAACTAAAGGAAAAAGCATAGTAAAACACTGTTATGTATGGAAGAGGGAATGCGTATATTCCTGTGGAAGATTCTACATCTATTTGCATTTTGCAACTTTTTTCTGATATATTATTAAGACTTAATTTAACCTAATGAAAACAACAGATTAATTAATTACGCAGTATAGTAAACTGCAGGCTTGCTGTAAACACATTGCAGTGGTGTATATGTTCTGTAGCACAAGACTTCAGGAAAGTCAGAGAAGCTTTTTTCTATAATTTGCTGTTGGATTTTTGTAGTCAAATGTTTGCAAATGCCTCATTTTAACCACTGATTTGTTCTAGTTTTTCCTTTTGTTGCTTCACATTAATGACTCTAACAGCTAATCCCTACTTTTTTCTGTTTTAGTTGGATGGGCTACTCCTAAAGCTTCTAGGCTTCCCAAACTTGAGCCTCTTGGAGATACAAGACATTCTGGTAATTGCTGGTTCATTGCATCTGTTCCCTGTCCGGCATGTCGACAAGCATGCACATCACTAACATTCTTTTTCCCCCCCCATTCTATTTCCTAACCATGTAATCATCTCCCATAATTCTGTTCTTAAAGCTTTTTTTTTTCTCTCTATCCACACAGCAAGCCTCAGCCACATCCTTCCTGTACAATCATCTGTCAACACAAATACCACAACCATCCACCTTAATATTGTGCCTAATAAATGCTACTAGCATGATCTCCTTAACGCCTCACTTCCTGGACTGTGACTAATGTGTGAAATTTGTTTTCCTGATGATTACAGGAAATATTTTGGACATTCTGAATGCTGCATGTAATGTTCTGTGCCCTCTTCTGAATGTTAAACCGGGCAGTGTGTCATTTTGATCTATGAATTTAATGATGTAGTGTAATCTTGTAGTATTTAGAAGTTAGCTGAGCCTTGATTTAAAAAAAAAAGGGCATTGCTGACCTAAATCTTTTTTTTTTCCCCATGACTCTCTTTCATTGGCAGATTTCTATGGCAAACCTCTCCCACCTGTAGCAATTAGGCAGAGGCCGAACAGCGATACTCATGATGTAATTTCCTAACACTACCTCTGCTTCCCCCCCGACTGGTTTACAATTCTCAAGGGTCCCAACCAATCAAAGTATTGTTTTGTTCTTATCTTCAAGCACGGGCAGTGTAGCAAACTACGCAGATGCAATTGCCCAGAAGCGAGGAACTGATACCCAATCGACAAACCCAGACGGATCACATGACCTCGAGCACCTATTGACTGGTGGTCAGCAGAAGCTGTGTTTAAATGAGATGGGGGACATGGACATTTATGTTCAGATAATGTGCTCAAATTTCGAACGGTTCAACATTTTGATTTCTTTGGAGCCGTTTGTCTTGTTTTATCAAAATACTTAAAATCAGTATTAACAGACATTTAAAATTCAATTGAGACTTCTTTGTCAAAAATATATCACAGACTTATTTTTTAAGAGAATTGAAATGTATGTAAATACTTAAGAGTTTTATTTGTGTACTTGAAATTGTACAAACATGTTTTTATGGTCCACATGTATATCTTAAACTCATATAATGTGCAGTTGATTGTGACACAGTTTGCCTTTTAAATATCAGATGGTCTTTTTTTCAGCAACATTTATAGGTTTATACACTACACTGTCTTAATTTTGAGAACGACATTCATACTCTCAAATAGCACCAGCAACAGATACAGAGATCATGAGAAAGTGAACTTATGAATGTGATGGGAAATGTTTGTGCAAGCCCCACATATGGTACATTTTGCTTTATCAGGGAGGAAAACGTTTGCCATCTTCTGAAAGATGTTGAGTGGGTAATTTCATGATTTACTGTAAATGTAACAATACTTAACATCTAATATAAATTCATATTTTAATATATGATGTCATTTATTGTAAACTCTGCTTTCGTATTTATTTGATACTATTGCCATTTTTATATTTCACATTGTTTGATGTTTGTTTTGTATTTTA
Source organism: Spinibarbus caldwelli (assembly GCA_039654775.1). NCBI lineage: Eukaryota > Metazoa > Chordata > Actinopteri > Cypriniformes > Cyprinidae > Spinibarbus > Spinibarbus caldwelli. The sequence goes on from CM077224.1 coordinate 24,430,523, forward strand.
CCTCACACACTAATATTTAGTTGATGAAACATTCTGTCCATCATCCAGTTTGATCTGCTTTCGGTACCTGCGCCTTTTGTACCCAGTTTACACTTGATATGAATGTCAAATTAAAAAAAAAAAAAAAAGTACTCTGTTATGGTCACTCTCACTCAACACACATTAGCAGCACCCTCTGCTGGTCGATCATGGTTTGTTTTCAACTATCATTGTATGATGGAGACAAAGAAAGATAGATGCTTACATTTTATTTTTGCATGAATGATTTAAAAAAAATAAAGGAAAGCTTTGTTTGTTACACTTTATGATTTGGAGCAGTTTGGAGATCTGAAGCAGATATGAAATATTAGAATATTGCTCGGTTGATTTTCACTTTGATAGCCATTTTGTAACAGACAAAATACAGGTGCATCTCAATAAATTAGAATGTGAAAAAGTTCATTTATTTCAGTAATTCAACTCAAATTGTGAAACTCGTGTATTAAATAAATTCAGTGGACACAGACTGAAGTAGTTTAAGTCTTTGGTTCTTTTAATTGTGATGATTTTGGCTCACATTTAACAAAAACCCACCAATTCACTATCTCAACAAATTAGAATATGGTGACATGCCAATCAAAACACTTACAAAGGTTTCCTGAGCCTTCAGAATGGTCTCTCAGTTTGGTTCAATAGGCTACACAATCATGGGGAAGACTGCTGATCTGACAGTTGTCCAGAAGACAATCATTGACACCCTTCACAAGGAGGGTAAGCCACAAACATTCATTGCCAAAAAACTGGCTGTTCACAGAGTGCTGTATCCAAGCATGTTAACAGAAAGTTGAGTGGAAGGAAAAAGTGTGGAAGAAAAAGATGCACAACCAACCGAGAGAACCGCAGCCTTATGAGGATTGTCAAGCAAAATCGATTCAAGAATTTGGGTGAACTTCACAAGGAATGGACTGAGGCTGGGGTCAAGGCATCAAGAGCCACCACACACAGACGTGTCAAGGAATTTGGCTACAGTTGTCGTATTCCTCTTCTTACAACGTCAGAGGCGTCTTACCTGGGCTAAGGAGAAGAAGTACTGCACTGTTGTTCAGTGGTCCAAAGTCCTCTTTTCAGATGAGAGCAAGTTTTGTATTTCATTTGGAAACCAAGGTCCTAGAGCCTGGAGGAAGGGTGGAGAAGCTCATAGCCCAAGTTGCTTGAAGTCCAGTGTTAAGTTTCCACAGTCTGTGATGATTTGGGGTGCAATGTCATCTGCTGGTGTTGGTCCATTGTGATTTTTGAAAACCAAAGTCACTGCACCCGTTTACCAAGACATTTTGGAACACTTCATGCTTTCTTCTGCTGACCAGCTTTTTAAAGATGCTGATTTCATTTTCCAGCATGATCTGGCACCTGCCCACACTGCCAAAAGCACCAAAAGCTGGTTAAATGACCATGGTGTTGGTGTGCTTGACTGGCCAGCAAACTCACCAGACCTGAACCCCATAGAGACTCTATGGGGTATTGTCAAGAGGAAAATGAGAAACAAGAGACCAAAAAATGCAGATGAGCTGAAGGCCACTGTCAAAGAAACCTGGGCTTCCATACCACCTCAGCAGTGCCACAAACTGATCACCTCCATGCCACGCAGAATTGAGGCAGTAATTAAAGCAAAAGGAGCCCCTACCAAGTATTGAGTACATATACAGTAAATGAACATACTTTCCAGAAGGCCAACAATTCACTAAAAATGTTTTTTATTTATTTTTTTTTTTTTTATTGGTCTTATGAAGTATTCTAATTTGTTGAGATAGTGAATTGGTGGGTTTTTGTTAAATATGAGCCAAAATCATCACAATTAAAAGAACCAAAGACTTAAACTACTTCAGTCTGAGTGCATTGAATTTATTTAATACACAAGTTTCACAATTTGAGTTGAATTACTGAAATAAATGAACTTTTCCATGACATTCTAATTTATTGAGATGCACCTGTATAATTGCGGTAAGATAGGGAAGATGCCCCAAGAAAAATGTGGATTTACTTTTATACTGTAACATTTGCTAGTTTAGTTGTTGCCAATTTAGTTGAATAATTGAATAACTTATGAGAGACAAGGCAGAACTTTTATACAGGCATGTGAATATTTATTTGTCCATATTTGAATTGAAAGTATGTCATAAGAGCAACACTGAATACAAATTTAATGATTTCACTCAGTTAACCTATAGGTTTCAATGAAAACAAAGATGTCTGAAATGTACATCTAATCAATGGAAATATCAAATAATAACCCCATTAATTACAAGAAGTTTTAAATTTAAAATAATAACGCTAGCCCCATAGTAAGTAGGCTATGTGTTGTTGAGTAAATAATATTAATCAGTACTTGTGATTACACTAACAAGTATATCTTAAAAATAAACTCTAATCAACTTTATTTAAAAATTTGTTATTTGTTGTTAAACCAGTGTATGTTGTGGTGTATTACAACAATATTAGCACTATTTTAATACTGATTTGTACAATATGATCTGTTGGACTGATACCTTAAAGAGAAAATAAATAAATAAATAAACACCTGAGTTGCATAATAACCACTGATCCAGATTCGTGAAGCTCGTTTTTGCACAAAGTTCTTTAGAAAAGGTGTTAATGGCTGGTTTGTGGACAGACACAAGGTATCCTTTGCTTTCAACACAGTTTCTGCAAGGATAACCAATTTTAATTAAATAAATAAAACCATACTATACTGTATCAGTAATGAACTTAAAGGCAATATGTATCATCGGTAGAAGAACATTCACTTGTTTACATACAGGAGCGTCTTTAAAAATGTGAATATCATGGAATTTATTTCTTGTTTTTTTTTTCAAAATGTAAATAAAAATATAAATAGTATATTAATTACATGTAAACAGAAATATTTGAAGCCTAGTGTATACACACACACACACACACACACCAATAATCTTTTTACTCTATTTTTAGACATGATGTATTTTATACTATTGTGAATTGTTTGTGACCCATAGGAAGCACTGCCTCTGTAAGGACGTGTAAGTGACAAACCTTAACTTGTAGTATATTACAGGACAAAGTACATTACAAAGAACACAATCGTAACTCTGCCTCATTCCAGTGTTTTCTTATTTTGAAAAGTTTATAACATTGCCTTTCATATTTCTTCCAGCCAGAGGGACAGAGCTCTCTAGGTCCTGCAAAGAAGGATCGATTAATAGTGGTTGATGAGAACTGGAAATATAAACCTCCTCATTTTCTACAGTTCGAATAGACATAAAAACAAAAGGAAATTGGTTCATACCTTTCTGCTTCTTCACCTCTCTTTCTCTGTTTACAGCCAACAACACAAAGAGAAGGAAAGCTGCAGTAATCTTCCACATGTTGGTAACGTCCTATAAACGTCCTATAAAAATAAATATTATACTGTAATAATGTAAGCAATACATGTAAGAAATTGTTTTAAAACACTAATGGAAACACTGCACAAATGTCATACCAAGATTAAAATGAACCGCAACAATAGTTTTCCCACAATGGAACATTCAGATCAGTATAAATTCAGATCTATTTATACCCAGCTGCTAACTCACTAATGTGTGTAGCTGTTGGTTAAAACCCCAATGAAGACAGTTTTTGCGACTTCTAATACCTTATTAGGGAAACAAGATCTCACATTCTTAACATCCTCATTTATGATGTTACTTTTTTTGTTCAGTTTTGTTTTGTTGCATGTGAACATCAGTGTAATAGTCCTGTCAAAATTGATGTGAAGGATTCAACTTTGTATTTCCATTTTCAAAGACATTTCAAAGACTAATTGATCTGATCAAGTTTTATTTTAGAAGATGGGTTGGTCATAAACAAATATTTACATATATTAAATTTCCATATATGAAATATATTGTCACATAATGTTAAACAAAACATCAGTTAAGCAGAAAAACAGGCCCACAACATTAAAGATCCAGCTGTATATTTAACCGTGGGCATGGGCTACTTTTTTTTTTTTTAATCCCTGTTTATACTAAAACTATCTGGTGGGTTTGCTGCCGAAAAGCCCTTTTGTTTTGTTTTTTTGTTTGTTTGTTTTTTTCATCTGACCATAGAAGCCAGTGCCATTTGAAGTTGTAGTCGTGTCTGACAACTGAATATGCTGGAGTTTGTTTTTGGATGAGTCAGGAGTTTTTTTTTCTAGAAACCCTCCCAAACAACATGTGGTGATGTAGTGGCTGTTTGATATATATATATATATATATATATATATATATATATATATATAGGCTTTCTGAACCCAAGACTCAACTAATCTCTGCAATTCTCCAGCTGTGATCCTTGGAGTCTTTGGCCACTAAAAATCTCCTCAGCGTGCATTAGGACGATATAGACACATGTCCTCTTCCAGGCAGGTTTCTAACATCTTTAGTTGATTGGAACTTCTTAATTATTGCCCTGATGGTGGAAATTGGGATTTTCAACGCTTTAGCTCTTTTTTTACAGCCACTTTCTGTTTTGTGAAGCTCAACAATCTTGTTCTGCACATCAGAACTATATTCTTTGGTTTTAGGGAATTTGGGCTTTGTGTTCCTCATATTTATAATCCTGTGGAACAGGAAGTCATGGCTGGACAATGTCATGCTCCTAGTCAACCTGGTGTGCTGAAAAAAAATGTGAATATGAATGGGAATATACTTCAGAGATATTTTACTCATAAGAATTTCTACGGGTGCCAATAATTGTGGTCAACATTCATTGGAGAAAAAACATTTATTTCATAATGTGAGTTTCCCCCCACTTTCAATTGTTTTACTTCAATGAAAGTTTAGGATTTTGTGGATTTTTTTTTGAATGAAAGATCAAAAAGATAAATGGTGCAGATTTATTTTCAAAGCCGCCTTTGCTCATATTTACCAAGGGTGCCAATACTAGTGAGCAGCACTGTACATTGTGAGGACCAAATGTCCCCACAAGGATAGTAAAACCTGAAATTTTTGACATTGTGGGGACCAGCCTGCGGTCCTCATGAGGGAGAAAAAAATATTAATATAATTAAATGATGTTTATCTGAAAGTGTAAGAATGCAAACAGGTTTTCTGTAAGGGCTAGGGTTGGGTTAGGGGATAAGAAATATTGTTTGGTCAGTATAAAAGTAATAGAAGTCTATGGAATGTCCCCACAATTCACCGAAACAAACGTGCGCGCGCGCGCGCACGCGTGTGTGTGTGTGTGTGTGTCCCATTTAAATATGTATGTTTCTGTATATGTAATGCATATTTGGACACTTTTTTTTTTTGATACATTTATATTCATCCTAAAACCTGCAATGCACATTGATATTATAGTGAAGGATTCTGGAAAGTGTCGTTCATGACAGAATGACAACGTGACAGTACATCAGAACTCTATTATTTTTCTAATTAGTTTTATACATACATAGTGTCATCACTCTATTTTGTGATAAAATTTAGTGTTTTACAACTGCCTGTTACATTTACCATTTAATTTAATTTATTTTTTTGTTTATTTGTTTTTTTAAATACTGTAAATAATATATATATATATATATATATATATATATATATATATATATAATGTCTGAGTGAGAAAAAATGAAATCAAACAAACAAAATAGATAAGACATTGATAAAAGCTACAAAAGAAAAGTGAATCTCGAAATATTAGGCAATTTACATTTCACATACACACCTTTTGATGAAACCCAGTACGCTGCTTTTGCAACAAGTCTGCACACAACAGAAAGCATATTTGGACTGTGAAAACTTTGGTCTGAATGGATGTGGCTTACGATGCCAAGGGGGGATTTGTAGGTTGAAAACGAACAAAAACATTTTTTTAAAACATGGTTACAACCCACTCTTCCTTATTAAAAGACCATTTGTAAATCCTAAAGACACAGAAGTGCTGATAGTGTTTAAGGCCTATAGGCTGAGATGTTTATTCATCAGGGGTTTGTCACAGTATAGTGGGGATGGCTGGAATCTGCTGGTTGGTCATTTTGAATGTCTGATTTGATTTTAGTCATGGTCAATGAAAGGATAAAATAAATACATTCTAGGTTCAAATAACTGTTCATGCATCTATTTTGTAACAATCTCAAACCTACTGTTATTAAATGGTTTTGACTATAAACTATGTGCAAATAAATTTTGACTTAATATCAACACTAATTTGCTACTGATTGCAATACAACCACATTCAATGCTCTCCCACATATTTTGCTACTCTAACTGCATATGTTTCCATCGTAAATGGTAAGTAATAGTATAGTAACAGAAGATGGTGATGGAAAGGATATGCACAGTTGTAGCATATATGCTGATAACATTTATTCAACCACACTTTCTATATTTCTCCTTTGGTAGATATTCCAATATAGCCGTGTATTCTGATGAAATATAAAAACTTATATGCCCTTGTTTATGTCATATATTAGGCTAAGCAAGGGCTGTAACAATCAGTGACAAACTGACGTAAAAGATGAATTGTATTGTTTAAGTAGCACCTTAAATCCCACTCCACTGAGCAGACTAAAATGAGCTGAAATATAAAATTAAATCTTTTGTTTTCTTCTTCCTATAGAACAGTTTTCAGTCGAATATTAAACAATACAACACCAATGAATCCATGTATCATTCGATTCTTTATTTAATATTGAAAGTAGAAAAATTAGAAAACGGCTCCTTTTTCGTTTTTTTCCAAAACACGAAAAACGAGAATTCAGCTTAAATTTTCATTTTTCGTTCAGGGATAGAAAAATGAATAAACAGCTTGAATATTCGATTTCTACACGTGGGCAGGAATTAAACGCCCCTTTCTGCTGATTGGTCAGCCGAAGATCAAACCGCTCCGTCATCAGTTCTTCAGCAGTATCATGCAGCAGAATAATAGTCCTCCGCTGCTGCAGTTTAACGCATTTATTGCAACTACATTTCATCTTTTTTTTCATTAAACAGACTAACTAATAGCTCAACACAACTCGTACCAGGGCAGAGTCTAGACAGGGCTTTCTTTTGTGTAGACCAGCGGTTCTTAGTGATAAGGGGTCCGCAAAATAATTTGCTATAGCCTTATTTCCAGACTGTAAAGTCACTTTTTTTTTATCATATACAGGCTGTGATTTATTCCAAAGTGACTTATACGATGCATTTAATGTCAAATAATCTAAATGAAGCCTTTTAAAAGACAGGTATTAGATGTGGTCTATGTTTGTGGCATGCGCCAGAAAGATGCTCAAGGAGACCGAGAAGGGCTAAAGCAGTGCATTCTGTTGTTCTCTTTATTATTCAAAGGCATGACATTTTGTAATTATTCTGAACGTTAATGTTCCACAAATAAAAATATACATTTTACCATACTACAATAAATGACAGCGTATTCAGTTATTTGCCCTTGATGGGGAAAAAATCCAAGTGAACATCAATCAGTACTCAATATTAATTTAAACTGCATATTTAAACTGCTTTAAATATGACTGCTGCTTGTTTCCTGTGCACTTCAATACTGGTCTGCGCTTGACTGTATCGCGTCTGTCTGTTTATTGAGTTTATTTAACCCATCGCAATTTATGTGTGAACTAGAGTAACTACTCACCTTAATGTTGTTCTAAAGGCCCATTACTTAATTAACACACACAAAAAAATGTCCTGCTCGCACTTGCCAATTTAATGGCAGAGAATGGTGACTTTAGGTTTTTTTTTTTTTTTTTTTTTTTCTCGAAGCGGATGCGTATCTGTCGTAAAATAATCCTATGCATTTCGTGGCTTATATTCCAAGCATTCTGAAGGTATACTGTGGGTTTTTGGTGAGAAATGAACCAAAATGGCAAGTTATTATATTTTATGAAAATCTTGCGTTGCAGTCCTGTGTGCGAGCGCATATCCTTTTGAGATATCAATTATAATCAATTTTATAATCAATCTATCATCTATTTCTAACTTCATAGCAACACTCTAGCAACTATCCAAACCAACCTAGCAACCACCCTGGGTACCCTAGCAACCGCATAGCAACACCTTAGCAACCATCCAGAGTACCCTAGCAACCACATAGAAACACCCTAGTAACGGACCTGGGTACCTTAGCAACCGCATAGCAACCACCCCAGGTACCCTAGTAACTGCCTTAGCAACCACCCCAAGTACCCTAGCAACCACATAGCAACAGCCTAGCAACCACCCCGGGTACCCTAGCAACAGCATAGCAACACCCTAGCAACCATCCAGAGTACCTTAGCTACCACAAAGCAACAACCTAGCAACTACCTAGAATACCTTAGCAACCACACTGAGGTCCTTAGCATCTATCTATCTATCTATCTATCTATCTATCTATCTCTGTCAGACTGTATTGCCTTCAAAACATTCAAACTTTAAGCTTTTAAAACTACTTTAAACTTCAAACTACTTCAGACTGAAAACCATCAAACTTAAAACTTTTTTAAACTTCTTAAACTTTTTAAACTCTTTAAACTTTCCAAACTTTCTGGTCCGGGAAGTTTGTCTTGACAAACTTTTTTTTATCTAGTTTTTATATGGTGTACACACAAAGGCTGCATTAAAAGCTTTAAATCATCTTTGCAAAAATAGTCAGAGAGACATGAGCGAAGGAGGATGCCAGTTTTGGAACAGAAGCAGCACAATAACACAATAAATAAACTAAAAATGAATACGTATCGGTAAACGAAAACCGACTGTAAACACAGAAAATCGGAACAACTATCATAATCCAGGTTTCTGGGGGAACTCAATAAGAAGGCGGATCGCGGAACAATAAATAAACCCAGAAATGCTGGTTTACCAATATCGATGTTTTCGACGAAATTATGCTGCATTAAGGGATTTTCCAGCAGTCCTCTTCTGTTTCTGAAGTCTTTTAAGCCTGCTCTAACCTCCTTGTCTCATGGTCAATGCACAGTCACTAATACAGTGAGCGGTTTATATTACTACTAAAAAGATACTGAGAAATATCATGTTATAATTATCTTTTTATTTTTTTGTTCTTTATATTAGGAACATTAAATATTTTTAAAATTTTTAATGTATTTTAATTGAAATTTTGTTGAGTTTTTAATGTATTTTAATTGAAATTTTTTGTTTATAGATTTTTAAGTGTTTTAAAAATATTTTTTTTTCATTTATATATTATTATTATTATTATTATTATTATTTTTTTTTTTTTTGTTATTTTTTTAAAAAAATATTTAAATGTGTTTAAACGGTTCTCAACAGCTTGAAGCACAGTGTAAATCTAAACCTCAGAAGCAGGTTTGTAAGACTGTACTGAAGCATTTTGATGCACAGTAACGTTACAGTGAAGAGCTTGGAGAGCAGTGGCGTAGTGCAAGGTGGGAATTATTATTATTATTATTATAATTTTTAAAATAGCCATTCTGTAAAATACTGTAAAAATAGTTTAAGTTGTTTTTAGCATTTTTTTAATGTATGGTATTACGTGTATGGCATTAACACAGTACTTTTTTTTTTTTTTTTGTAAATATTAGCTTTCTGGAAATGTAGCATTTTATTTGATTTACAGAAGTGCATTATATTAAACGATCTCAGAACTAGTCTGTACAACATAAATGTTTGATGTTTTCAGGGTTGTGCTTCTGAATCTACTCTCATACTGCTTAATCGCTTCAGTGACCTTACAAACCTCAAGCAGTGCCTCGCAGAGCTTGGATACACAAACCTCCTTCCACAGACGCATCCTGAATCCCATTCCCAAACGGCACCCAGCCCCCTGCAGTGTTTTATTCGAGATGGTCCTCACTGCAGAACACAAGATCCAGGGGGTGTGGTTGGATCTAGATCCAACTCCTCCTACCTTACATTTACCTAAACCTACCCGTCTCCACCCCCTGATCCTTAAACCCACCCATCCCCACCCCTAAACCTACCCAGCTCCACCCCTAAACCTACCAATCTCCACCCCCTGGATGTGGATCCAACCCCGCCCCCTGGAACTTTGTTCTGCAGTGAGGGGCTACTGGAACGCAACCTCTCTTCTCCCAGTACTGAGTTTGAATGTGAAGGAGGGGGAGCATGTGCTTGATCTTTGTGCAGCTCCTGGAGGGAAAAGTCTGGCTATATTACAAACAAACACTCCTGGTAAGTTCCAAACCTAGTCTAGAACAATCAACAAAATGACTTGTGTATGTGGAATGATCTGTGACTGGGACAAACCTAATGATGAACTACTGTATGTAAAACTGTTCAAAAGTTTGGGGTTGTTAAGATTTTTTTTTATGTATTTGAAAGAAATGACTTGTGCACACCAAGGCTGTATTTATTTGATCAGAAATACAGTAAAAACTGTAATATTGTTATCTATTATTACAGCTTGAAGTAACTGTTTAGTATTTTAATATAACATTCTTAAAGGATGCCAACAGGGGTTTGAGGTAAAGAAAAGGACATAAAATAAAGTTTTAAAAAATGTATCCGAGATATGAACAAGGATTTGGGCAGAGAAACGAGATTTCAAGTGTAGTCCATTGGAATAACTTATGGTATATTACTCATGAAATTAAGTGCCCAGATCATAGCATCATCCCAGTCTGTCAAAGTGAAAGATAATGATTATAATGCAACTTTTGCACTATTGTACTCTCTGACCCTTATAATTCAATGTGTAATTTGCTGGTTTACCAATGTCTTGTGAAATGAAAAACAATACTTACTTGAGGGGTTTATTATCAAATCATTTTTTTATAGTAAGAGCAAGTTATACTTTTAAGCTTACTAAAAACTAACAGAATCAGAACAACTATTTTCGACATTGGTAATAATCAGAAATGTATTTCTTGAGCAGAAAAGCAGCATCTTAGAATGATTTCTGAAGGATCATGTGATACTAAAGACTGGAGTAATGGTTTATGAAAATTCAAAGTTGCATCAAAGGGTTAAATCATTTTTTACAATATTACAATAGAAAGCAGTTATTTTAAATCATAATAATATTTCACAGTACCTTACTTAACTTACCTTCCTTTTCACAATACATTACACAATGCCAAAATCTTACCAAGTGTTGACTTGGTGACTGTTCATTTCTAAAACTTACAGTACATTTCCTAGTACATGGAAATCAATTTTTCATTAAATGACCCATTTAAATGTAAATGACTTTTTGTTGTACCCTACAATTTATTTATTTATTTATTTTTTCTGTTATAAAATTTAACTCTTAGGGCTCCTGCACTGTAATGAAGTGGATCAGCACAGACATGATTGGCTACTGAAGACTCTCGTATCATATGTTCCTCCTACGCTACGACATCTGCTTTCAGTGACTCACCTGGATGGCCGGAGCATTGGGATCATGCGGCCAGGTGCTTACGACAAGGTACCACACTCAACCTCTGCTCATCTGTCACATCTATCAAAATTACAACCTTTAAGCCATCATTTGGCTATTTTAAGTGCTGATATTTACACAGAATGAATCATCAAATGATTCATAGGAGAGAACATTACCTAACATTTGTTCGATTCCGTTAACTGCTGAAGCTAAATTCACTGAATTAACCTCCACTGAATGTCATCCATCCAAGTACTTGGGGGGGGAAAAAAAACGGCTTGTTTGTGAATGTCAAAGTGACACTCTTGCATGACATCAATAGCAATGCTGCCTCCAAACACCCTCATTTATCACTGTTGGCGTAACTGTTAGTGCAAGCCCTTACTTTCCATCTCAAAGCAACCAAAAACCTGCAAGGTGGAATAGAGGTTTTCTGCACACTCAGTCATTTGAAGGCAAAGCTGCATATGTTCGCAATTTTTTCCCACTCATCATGAGGTGACGAGACACTAGGCAGGTCACTTGCAGCCCTCCAGGCCAAACATGCCAATCAAGCAGTGAATATGGCGCTTTTAAGGTTCCCAGATACTGCTGACTGAGTATTATCCTCTTCTGGCAGTGAGAAAAGAGTTGGGCCACTGAGCAGAAAGGTAAACGAATACACAATGCGACAGGAGGTGTCGTGATGGTTTCAAATGAAAGCAGCTCAGAGTGAATGCATTGGTAAAAGAGGTTAACTTTTTCTTTCTTTTTTTTTTTTTTTGAATCTAGGTTTATTGGAAAAAAAATCCCTGTGGCGAGACTTCTGTAAAATAATAGATATTATCTTGCTTCTTGCGTGTTACTCAACACTTTCAAAGAGAAATGTCCAGCATGTTTAGTTTTATCTGAAACGTTTAAACAGGAATCTGGCAATGTTTTATGTTGGTTGTAGTACGTAGCACTATAGTTCAAAAATGAAATGTCTGGTGAGTGGCACTAAAAGGCTAATGCGCTGCAACGTTTGAAAATAATGTACCACCTTCACTAAACTTAATCTAAACTGATAGCGAACAAATAAAAGCAAACATAAGATGAAAAATGCCATTTATCTTGCTTCTACAAGTCTTTGAGCTCTTTTGTTATTATAATTATTTTTTGGTGTTTTGCCTTTTTTATTATGATACGACAGTGGAGAGCAGACAGGAAGAGAAGTGGGAGAGAGAGAGAGGGGGGCGGGATCAGGAAAGGTCCTCTAGCTGGGATTCGAACTCGGGACGCCCATAACGTAACGGGGTTATATGTTGCCGCACTTGCTCACTAGGCTATTGCGGCCAACATCTTTGAGCTCTTTTGTTGTGACTCGTGTTTCATTGGATTTTCACGAGTGCGCTGAATCGCAGTTGCAGTGTTTACCAGGTGAGCTCCTGAGCAAGTTTACTATGTCAGAAAAGCTAATCACTTGAATCTAGTTATGTGATGCAGACTTAAATATGTATGTTTATAAATCTTGCACGATGGTAAAAGTGTTTTGAGGTCAAAACATAGTATTGTGTATAGTATATTGTCTTTATTAAGTCTTTATTAATCAATATTCTGCCCCTGTAATCATAATTTGTGTGAAAAGGAAAACAATTTGTTGGTGTTTTACAGTCACTAATGCTTATTTCAACCAAAAACTGCAGTGAATTAAATGTATAGGTACTTTTTTTTTTGGTATATCATTTTGCACAAAAGTAAGTGTAGGCACCTTTTTTATTTTATTTTTTTTACAGCGAGTCTGTTGTTTTTTGTATAATTCATTGAATATAGCACAACCACACATGGCTGTGATACACCCATCCCACCAGAAGGTGACAGTGTTGTTGTTTTACTCGCACTGACCTCCATTCACATTGGACAGATGCTTAAGATCCCCGGGACCCTCGATGGAGGGGACACAGGTACGCATTCAAGCTCTGATGATGAAAACTCCTGTCCCGAAATGTCAAATGAATATGTCTCAGACGTCCATAATCGAATCACTTTATCAGCACTAGCAATTAGATGAGGGTTACAGGTTTGGCTCTTCCTCTTGAACATGCCGCCGTTCCTAGATCACATTGTCAGCCCCACTGGGGTCTATCTACACCATCACGTCCTTTAGTGACGTCGGTCTCCAGAGTGCCTCGCGGCGTTTTTTTAGCCAGACAGGCCGCAGAGCTAAGAGAGGGAATTAAGAGGCTCTAATACAAAGCTGGCAGGGAGAAAAACAGTGGGGCTCAATTGTCAGCTTGACAAGGCAGTCTCAGCCAGTTCTAATGAGGAGAGAGCAGTCTCAAAGGAAGTCAAGAAAGACGAGCTTAGCTAGATCAAGGAACGATGGGTTTGGTGAGTAAGGGACTGCAGGATTTCCTGAGAGAGATCCATACCAGAACGAATGGCTGGTATATATATATATATATATATATATATATATATATATATATATATATTTTTTTTTTTTTTTTTTTTTTTTATTCAGTCCGGTCTATTGCTCATCTGAATCTTTCAGGGAGATTCTTACTGTTTGAGTTGGTTGTTTGTTTAACCACTGTAGAAGATTCTAGCTCAGGTGTGTTTTGTGATTATTAGCCCCAGGTGTGTGTAGTGTTTCCACTGTCTCTCTCTCTCTCTCTCTACTTCAGCCGCTCTCTCATTTGTTCAGCCGGTTTCACAGAGGATGGTGTGAGTGTGTTGGTTCTTTTAAAGAGCTAATGAAGACCATACCGGCAGGTCCCTGCTGTCCTACTGCTTTCCTCTTTGTGTTATGTTCACCGTCCCCCAGGTGAACAAGAAATATTCCCCTTCAGTCTCCTACACTGTTTTTCCCTCCCTGCAAAGTTCGAACCTGTTCTCTGATGTGTGTTTGTCTGTGTGAGCTGCTCTGTCCCTCTGTGTCAGGTGCTTGTAGATGCCCCGTGCTCTAATGACCGGAGTTGGCTTTATACCCCTGATACCCACCAAGGGGAAATGTGGCTGAAGGAGAGAACTCAGCTACCGCTCTTACAGAAGGAGCTGCTCTGGTAAATATCTATGACGGGAACTCCCACACACACACAAACTCGTGGGCAAGCAGACAGCACAAAACAATGCTGCTACGTTTTTTTTTTTCTTGTTTCATTCCTGATTTGAGGTCTACAATTATCTTCTTGACAGTAACTAATAATTATTCTAAACTCCTGGGGTTGATCAAAGTTAAGCACCTGCTTTTATTAATACTTTGAATTAACTTTTATTTTACATTTCCAGTTTTAATTTTAGGTTTATTAGTTTTATGTGCTTATGTCATTAGTAGTCAAACGATTAATCGCATCCAAAATAAAAGTTTTTGTTTACATAATATATGTGTACTGTGTATGTTTATTACATATATATAAATACACACACATACAGTATAGTTTTTGAAAATATTTACATGTATATACATTTATATATTTATATTCTTATATTTTATATTATATATAAATATAGCATGTGTTTGTATTTATATATACATAAATATACACAGTATACACATATATTATGGATACAAAAACGTTTATTTTAGATGTGATTAATCACGATTAATCGTTTGGCAGCACTAATATTTAGCTTTAATTTATTTTAGTAGTTTTAACATTTAGAAGAACTAAAACTTTTTTTTTCAGTTTGTTTACAAAGCAACATTTCTAACATTCATCTTTTTAATCATTTTTAAAATTTTTTTTTTTTTTTTTAAAGTTTTTCATGTAATATTTATATTTTATGTCAGCTATATCACAAATATGATTTTTAATAGCTTTACTCAAAAATTACACCTCTCCTTTTTCTAGTGTGGTGTCTATTTAATGTTAATAATGGCTGGTTGTGTGTTTTGTTGTTTGTCAGTTCGGCCCTAGCAGCAGTGCATCCTGGAGGAGTGGTTGTCTACTCCACATGCACCATGTCACGAGCTGAAAACCAATCAGTTGTGGAGGCGGTGCTTGCATCTTATCAAGGGGTGGAGCTTCTGGAATCAGAGCAACACTTAATTGACTCTCTGTCTGATCATTTTTGCTTTGCTCACTTTTATCCTTCAGTGGGACAATTAGTGATCCCACAAAAGGGTAAAACTTGGGGACCTATGTATGTTTCTTGATTACAAAGAATATATTAAAAATGTAAAAACCTTGTGCCATGGTGCAGTGGTAGTACTTTAAACACATCAGAGCTGGGGTGCTCAGATGATTGATTCAGGTTTGAGTCATAACTGTCTATCCTGGTCCTCTTCATTAAACTTTCCAATCCAAAAGCAATAAATAAATAATTAAAAAAAATAATAATTGCGACTTTTTATATTACAGTTTAATTACACGTTTGCAGTTTTGTTTGGAGTTTATATCTTGAAGTTAATGTTTTTCTTGTAGTTCTAAGAAAAAAAGGGCAGAATTGTGACCAATCTCAGAATTGTGAGATTTAAACTTAAAATTATGAGAAAAAAGTCTGGATTATGAAATATAAAGACGCAGTCAGAATTGTGAGATGAATAGTCGCAATTACCATTTTAATTTTTTTTTTTTTTTCGTGGTGGAAACAACTCAGAATTCAAAAGAAAAAAGTCAGAATTGTGAGCTATAAGCTCAGAATTGCAAGATGAAAATTTGGAACTGCGAGAAAGTCAGTGAGAATTCTGAGTTTATATCTGACCATTCTGACTTTTTTCTCAGAATTGTGAGATAAAAAGTCACAATTACCTTCTTTCATTAGGAGAAATTACATTCCATGGAGGAAAAAAAAAAACAGCAATAATGTGAAATATTTTTACATTTTAAAATAGCTGTTTTCAATTTAAATGTTTTAAAATATGATTTATTCTTGCGATGGCAAATCTGAATTTTCAGCAGCCTTTAATTAGTCTTCAGTGTCACATGATCCTTCAGAAATGATTCTAATATGCTGATTTGCTGATCAAGAAACTGTGAACTTTGAATTTACATGCCTCGACAAAGGCAAAAACAGCCCAGGTTAGGCAGGAATGCTAATCTCTGGCGACCCTCCAGCTGAAGCACCACTTAATATGATCTCTCGGAAGTGAAAGATGTTTTGAAATCTCAGAACGCAACACTTGAACAAGGTTGGAGTAATGAATGTGGGCTCGGGTCTTTTCTCTTTTGCATAAGTGTTTTTAAACGTCTCAGCTGAACTGCTTGAGGAGTTTTGCTGTTGTCAGCCTTTGAGGTCAATGACAAATTGCATCTAATAAAACTTAAGAGTTTTCCTGAATCATGGAAGAGCACACTTTGAATGTTTACCATTAATAAGATATATGAAAATAAGATCGCACACACCTTTTAGACAAAGTGTATACGTTTAAGGAACAGTCTGTAAGTACTGTAGCAGCACCATCATAGCTTTATATTTATTTAAAAATTTAGCAGAGTACACAGGTTGTGCATTAACATCATCTCAAGAGGCATCATTGTTAATAGAGAAGCTTGTTGCTATTAGAATTAAAACTGCATATCAGGTGGTTTATTTAACTATAAGCTGCATTAGAATATGTACACTGGGGGTTCAAAAGTGTTTTGAATGTTCAATGTTTTGAAAGCAGTCCTCACCAAGGCTGAATTTATTTTAATCAAAAATACAGTGAAAAACAGTAATATTGTGAAATATTGTTACAATTATTATTCAGCAGCCATTACTCAAGTCTTCAGTTTCACATGATCCTTCAGAAATAATTAGAACATGCTGATTTGCTGCTCTAGAAACATTTCTTATTAATATCAGTGTTAAAAAAATATTTTTGTGTAACTGATTTCTGAAGGATTGTGTGATACTAAAGACTGGAGTAATGGCTGCTGAAAATTTGGCCTTGACACTACTGGAACAAATTACATTTTACAATATATTCAAATAGAAAGCAGTTATTTCAAATTGTAATAACATTTTGCAATATTACAGTTTCTACTGTATTTTTGATCAAATAAATGCAACCTTGGTGAGCAGAAAAATCTTAATTATTCTCAGACATTTGACCCCCAGTATAAGTATTCAAGTATTCAAAGATTGAAGCTGGTTGGATCACCTCTGGCAGGATTACAGTTGTGAGCCTGCGTAGCCTCAAAGTCTGTCAGTATTGCACATCTTGATAATGGAATTTCTGCTCATTCTTTCAGAGCGATATTGCTCAAGCTCTGTTGCGGTATGTTTTAGGTCATTGCCCTGTTGGAAGATGAATCGTTTTCCAAATTTCAGTGCTTTTGCGGATTGCTTCACGTTATCCTCAGGGATTCTACTGTACGTAGCTCCATCCATTTTTACTCCTAACTTTATGAGTTTTCTAATCCTTGCCGCAGAGAAGCCTCCCCAAAGCTTGATGCTGAAACCACCATGCTTCACTCTGAGGATTGTGTTCTCCGTGTGATGTACTACTAGGCTTTTGCTTAACAGCACGGAGGTCCAAAAGTTCACTTTTTCAGACCGCTGTGTGTTCCTCTAGACCAGTGGTTCCCAAACCTGTCCTGGAGGCCCCCCTGCCCTGCACCTTTTGCATGTCTCCCTTATCTAACACACCTGATTCCACTCATCAGCTCGTTAGTAGAGACTGCAAGAACTAAATTGGTTGTGTCTGATTAGGGAGACATACACGGTGCGTTCCAAATGGGATATATCGCCCTCCGAAGGGCACTTCGGAGTGAAAACAATCATGGCCGCCATATTGAAGGGTCGTTCCAAACTGAAGTGCTCAAAACTAGCCAATTCAAAGGGCCCTTCGGAATGAAGGATTTCGAAGGGTACAACTGATGGACACTTCGGGGTCCCATGATCCTTTGCGCAGATTCTTTGCATGATGACGGCGCCTCCGAGTGGGCACGGGATGATGACGCAGAAGGGCACTTCAAGAAACAGTTGTTTGGTCCCCTACACCATTCAACCCTTCAAAGCTCTCACTCCCGAGGGTAAACCCTTTGAAGGGATTAGGGGATAGGGATGAGCCCTTCCGAATGGAACGCAGGGACAAAATGTGCAGGGCAGGGCGGCCACCAGGACAGGTTTGGGAACCACTGCTCTAGACCAAGGGTCTCCAACCTTTTTAACCGGTTACGGTTTGAAAAAAAATCTTGCGGACCGTGTGGGCTGGGGGGGATGTGGATGGGGTCTTTAAAACAGGTCTATTCATTTATACTATTATCTGCACATGTTGAAGTAGATTCGTCTCTTGTCGTCTCTGAGAGAATATGCGCTGTTGATGCAACGTTAGAAAACTCCATCAGTTTTTTTTTAACTTTCTATATGATTGAAGTTAAGACGTTCGCCGGTATAACTATTGCGCAAAGTTTGCACATTGCTTGTGTGATATCTATTGGCTCGCCTTCATGGTTTAAAACAGAAATATTTCCAGTATTGCGACTTAACCGCAATCCCCCATGCATGTATCTTAAACGCAGGGATACATGAAAGAGGAATCAAATCGGTATGCCGCACTGTCTGTAACACGTCGTGTGTGTGCGAGTACAGCGCCAAGTAACGAATTGAGTTCTGTTTCGTTTCTTCTTCTTGTGGTTTTAAATAGCTTGAACGTGTAAATTGGCAAATTAATCTGCGAATCACATGCCAAACGGTGGGGTCTGGACCTGGTCCGTATATCACGGATCAACTGCGATCCGTTTAAGCCCTAATAGCCTATATGACAGATCAGAACAATCTTTTATTTACTAATTTAACATGAAATCGTCAAATTCATATCAATCGCATACAACGAAAATACAGAATAATTAGAACAATCATTTATGCACAATAGATAACAGAGCGTCATATCTATACACATTTTCCCCAGGACGTTCTCGCGACCCGGTAGTGGGTCGCGACCCGGTGGATGGGTACCTCTGCTCTAGACAATTGAGCCCTTCATATGCTATCACATGTTGAATCTATCATATTTTTCTTGCCACGCTCCTTTGTAAGATATGAATTTTGCTGTTTTTGTATGAATGAACACCATGACTTTGCCATCAAAGACTTTAACTTATTTAGTCATGATAGGCCTTTTGGTCTTGCTTATTATAGATCTTCTTCTGCTGACATTTTTTTTTAAGAATGAACATTTCTGGGTGGATTCAGATAATACCTTATGTCAGACATCTCATGTAGCTTCTCATTTCAGCATTTTTTTTTTAATTTATATATATATATATATATATATATATATATATAATATATTTATATATAAAGGTGACATGAAAGATGTTTTAGAAATATTTCTCTATACCTTCATCATTGATATTTGCTACTTTTCAAATTATTTTTATTTATCGATATTGATTTATCTTTATACCATATTTATCATATACATTTAAAACTATGATGTAATCAGACATGAATAACCATTTTAATATTTATTGTGTAAAATTTGTGAAAATAATGAAATTAATTATATTCTCAGTTATAAATAAGAATTGGAGTGTGGTTTGCTAGGAAATACTCTTTCAGTCTTTTTACTTAAAAAATAAAAAATCATCATGTTTATTTAACTATAGGCTGCATTTGAATATGTACACTGGGGGTTCAAGTCTTCACCAAGACTGAATTTATTTTAAGTAATTAAGTAATACTAATTACTTGATATTGATAATACAGTAAAAAAAAAATAATAATAATAATTATTGTTATTTTTATGTCTGTCCCACATTTTGTGGGATAATGATAAATATATTTATGTAATATGTAAAGAAAATAGTGAAATCAATTACTGTAATATGTAGAGATAGATAGATAGATAGATAGATAGACAGATAGATAGACCTATTTTTTCTCTTAGTTGTAAATAAGAATTGGAGTGGTTTGCTAGAAAATACTATTTCAGTCTTTTTACTTAAAAAAAGGGTTTAATTCAATGTGTTACTCTTAATTTTTTACACCTTTTTTTGTATCATTGAACACAATGTTTCTGTTTTGCATAATTTCTAGTTGAGCTGCAATTTGTCAAATTCTGCAAATAGTGTAAAAATTTGTTTAAGCTAAATCAGTCATTTTATTCAAAAAAGTTACAGAATGATATTAAACAATACATGATTTGAGATGCAGTGGATATGACTTTGTGGAGGGAATTTTAATGAATTCTCCTGTGATTCATATGTTCATGTTGGACATTTTTTTATCTGTCAAACTAGGGTTTCATTTTCCAAACGTCCAAGGGTAAAAACTGCCCATAGTTGTACACCCTTAAAATGATCCACTGATTTTGCTAAAACACCAGCTTGCAAAAATGCACTCTGTTTTTAACATTTTCACATGAGGTTGTAAGCAATATTAAAAAAAAAAATAAATAAATAAAAAAAAAAAATAAATTAAATAAATTAAAAAAATAAATAAATAAACACACCCAGCAGTACCCGGATGTTTGACATCCCCCTCCAACATTTTTCTTAAAATACTGAGACATGACATTTCATTTTAAAACATTCAGTATCTTAACTCTAAAAGTCGAGATTTACACAAGATCATTTAGATTAATATATTAGGATATTGTTCAATTACTTATTATTTACTTGTGCATTCAATCACAGGATTATTTATTTAGTAAAATGCTTTTGACATTATTGAATTGTCTTAATTTAGCAGCATAATCTTTCAGTTAAATACATCATGTTTTGGTGTTGCAAAAAGAGTAACGGTTTTAACAGGCTAAGCACATTTCTTTTCGAAAACTTAATTTTTTCTTTATTTCTTTATTATTTTTTATTTTTTTTAAATCCTTGTAACCTTTAAAAGTGAAATATTTCAGAAACTGGTACTTTTGGTTACGTTCCTATTATCCATCAGTCTCTAGTGCAGTGAAGTTACGTATGTATGCACAAATCGACAGTTTAATTTCCATTCAGTGGAACATCAACTGGTGTAAACAAATTCTCAGATTGTTGCTGTTTATTTACAATAATACAGACTAAAAAGCATTTTTCGCTATATAACAGCTCCACCTAAATATGGAAGGAGTGCAAGAAGAAGAAAAAATGTCTCAATGTGAGTTTGTGCCGGGACGGCGGGTGTCTTCGCCCTTCCATTTTCTGCATTGGGCTCCGCTTGCCCTTTCAAATCAGTGAGCGGCCCACTCGCGCAGGAAATGAATTATTACCTCTCAGAGGGAGAGGAAAAGAAGAGAAAGGGAGGGGCGAGAGATTGGCAGCGTAAAAGCATACTCAGTAAAGATCGCACAGAGTCCATTGCTGGTCTGAAAAATGGGCCCCGGCTGGTGGAAAAGACTTTAAAATAGCCGCTGACATTTACACTAGCTCCCCACGTCTGCTGTTTTAATAATGCCACTTTGAGAAGGACAGAAAAACGTGCACACCTGTAATGAGTCCAGAAATTCTCCACTGTTATACGAGGAAATTGAATGAGCAAGAGAATGAGTTCAAGCAAATTTAAGCTTTTACTTTTTGCTGATGTGATAAACTAAACTGTACTCTCCAATGGCTTCCTTCACAAGTAGTTCCCCTCTGAGATGGTCTTTCACTCACACTTCACTAAAAACAATTGACAGAAATGTAATTTCTTCATGCTTGTTAAACTGCTGCTCTATGGTGGATAGACTTCAAATTTGTGCTCTCATGATGTGTTTGGTCATTTTTGCCAGGACAGGATTGTTTTCCCAAAATTTCTTACTAAATTTGCTCACATGCATAGGGTATAACAACTTCCCCAAACATGTATAATTTTTGCACATTTTTGAGATTTTTTTCAGTGTTCAGTTTTTGAGTGAACATTTATTACATAGTGTTTGAGTACCAAATAATGTTTTTTGTTGTTGTTGTTGTTGTTTTTTCCACTCAAAAGCTGAGGAGCAGAAGCTCAATAGCTGTGTTTCCATCCAAAGTTACAAATTAAACTTTTGCGCATAATTTGAACATTGCATAAAACATTTGTGAATAAAGAACTGTTTCCATCCAGAGAGTTGAAGAGAACAAAATCATAAATTCCTGATTAACTTGCACTAAATATCACAAAGAAAAATTAAATTTGCTGCAGTAGGAGAAGGAGAAGGCACTGTATACGGTGGGGAAAATAATTATTTGATCCCCTGCTGATTTTGTAAGTTTGCCCACTTAAAAGAAAAAAAAAAAGAAGGGTTTATCATTGTTATGGTAGGTTTATTTTAACTGATAGAGACAGAATATCAAACAAAAAAATCCAGAAAAAAACAGCATACAAATGTTAAAAAAAAAGATTTACATTTTAGTAAGTCAAATAAGTATTTGATGCCCAAGCAAAACATGACTTAGTACTTGGTGTAGAAACCCTTGTTGGCAAGCACAGAGGTAAGATATTTCTTGTAGCTGGTCACCAGGTTTGCACACATCTCAGGAGGGATTTTGGTCCACTCCTCTTTACAGATCCTCTCTAAATCATTAAGGTTTCTTAGCTGTCTCTTGGAAACTCGAAGTTTCAGCTCCCTCCACAGATTTTCTATAGGATTAAGGTCTGGAGACTGGCTAGGCCACTCCATGACCTTAATGTGCTTCTTCTTGAGCCACTCCTTTGTTGCCTTGGCGGTATGTTTCGGACCCATCCATAACCCATCTTCAGTGTTCTGGCTGAGATTCTCGTCCAAGATTTTACAGTACATGGCCCCGTCCATTTGCCCATCAATGTGGTAAAGTCGTCCTGTACCCTTAGCAGAAAAACAGCCCCAAAGCATGATGTTTCCACCTCCGTGCTTGACTGTAGGGATGGTGTTCTTGAGGTGATAATCAGCATTTCTCTTCCTCCAAACACGACGAGTCGAGTTGATGCCAAAGAGCTCAATTTTGGTCTCATCTGACCACAGCACATTCTCCCAAGCCTTCTCTGAATAATTTAGATGTTCATTGGCAAACTTCAGACGGGCCTGTACATATGACTTCTTGAGCAGAGGGATTTCAATCCATTGCGGCGTAGTGTGTTACCAATGTTTTGCTTGGTGATTGTAGTCCCAACTGCCTTGAGATCATTAACAAGCTCCTCCCGTGTAGTTCGGAGCTGATCCCTCACCTTTCTCATGATCATCCTTACCCCATGAGGCAAGATCTTGCACGGAGCTCCAGACCAAGGCCGATTGATGTTTGTTTTGTATTTCTTCCATTTCCGAATAATCACACCAACAGTTGTCTCCTTCTCACCAAGCTCCTTGCTGATGGCCTTGTAGCCCATTCCGGCCTTGTAGCCCATTCCAGCCTTGTGCAGGTCTACAATCTTGTCCCTGATGTCCTTTGACAGCTCTTTGGTCTTGCCCATGATAGTGGAGAGGTTGGAATGGAAGATACAGATTCTGTGGACAGGAGTCTTTTATACACACAGCAAGCTGAAATTTGGAGTATCTTCTTAAAGTGACAGGACTAATCTGATTTCCACATGTGCACATAACCAATCTGTGGGAGCCAAAATTCCTGATGGTTGGTAGGGGATCAAATACTTATTTGACTTACAAAAATGTAAATCTTTTTTTAACATTTGTATGGTGCTTTTTTCTAGATTTTTTGTTTGATATTCTGTCTCTCATTTAAAATAAACCTACCATAAAAATGATAAACCCATCTTTTTTTAAGTGGGCAAACTTACAAAATCAGCAGGGGATCAAATAATTATTTTCCACACTGTATAATAATTTATGTATTCAATAAATTACGCGCTTCAGAGCGTGCAGAGGAAACGTGGTCAGGTTATCTTATTTTTGGAGCCTGCTATTTGGGAACGCAGTTCTGGGAGTTAATTATAACGAAGCACTTTGACGAGACTTTGCTCAAGCATTTTAGAATGACAAAACTAGCATTTCAGATGCTGTGCATTGAGATCAGTCCATTGGTTGGTCCAGTCTGTGCTGTCCCATCGCAAAGTCAAATGTCGTTTTTATGCGCATTTATTCATTAAAAGAGTTTCCATCGTAGTTTGTGCATGTTTTCTTACTCGATAAGAAATTTATCCTACTTAGTTGAGCGCATTCGTTTTTTATGTGCATTTTTAGAATTTATGCGCATCTTGCCGTTTCCATCCAACATTTTTTTTTATGCGATATGCGCATAAAAATAGGTGGATGGAAACATAGCTAATGAGGCCTACAATCAATCAGTTTCAAAAAGAAGTACAAAACTGAATGAAAACAGGTTGATGAAAAGATTGATTCCAATATTTGGTAATAGAGCTTAACAAGATATTGTAGGGTGGGCATTTTGACCAGGAACACCAAATTATGTAAAAGATTTTTAGCACAAGGGTTGAGTCAAGACACATTCTTGTTTCTGTGATTTTGAAGCTTGGTCACGTTTTTACTAATCATGAAAAGACTAAATGTAGATATCCTTTGAGATACATTTGGGATCTGTCAGGGTGTGGGATAGAACAGAGGTCTTTTAACCCTGTTCCTGGGGACCCACTCTCCTGAAGAGTTTAGCTATAACCCTAATCAAACACATCTGAGGTAGCTAATCAAGCGCTTCAAGATTGCTTGAAGATACACAGGAAGGTGTGATGAAGCAGGTTGGAAATAAACTTTTCAGGAGAGTGGGTCCCTAGGAACAGGGTTGAAGACATCTGGGACAGAAGGCATGAATCTGCCCTGTGTAAATGTCACTTATCTTGTTTAGACCACATATGTGGAACTATGGCAAACTGGGCCGAGAGAGCTTAAAAAGACCAGAAATCTAATTGCCTGCTACTGGAATAATGACTAAATTGAAGTTGGTATATTTGCATACAGCATGGGAAGTACTGTAGTAGATTTATGGACACATTTATCTATCCAAGTGTAAATGGAATGTGCACAGCCAGCTGGATAGAAATGCAAAGGATGCAGGAAGTGACTAAATGCTGGAATACACTACACAATTTGTGCCCCTATTTACAGTTTGGATAAATTGACACTAGTTGCTAAAAGTCAGAGTCAGTCTGCAAATTTGAGTTGACAGATTTCATAGAAAATTTTGTAGTGTATAATGGTCACAGACCCAGATTTTTAAGCTTCAGACTTTGATTCCATCCAGTCGAAAGATATCAAACACCCACATGCCATCCAAAATGTTAATTTCTTTATTTCTTTATTTCTTCAGTCGAAAACAAAATAAGGTTTTTAAAGAAAACATTTCAGGATTTTTCTCCATATAGTGGACTACAATGGAAATCAACAGGTTGAAGGTCCAAATTAGAGTTTCAATACAGTTTCAAAGGACTCTACACGGTCCCAGCTGAGGAGTAAAGGTCTTATATATATATATAAATAAATATATATATATATATATATATATATATATATATATATATATATATATATATATATTTATATATATTTATATATAAATAAATAAATTCTAAAAAACATAAATAAAAATGTATATACATTTTAACCACAAATGCTCGTTTTGCACTAGCTCTGCTTCACACATTATATAATCATGTTGGAAAGGTCACGTGTGGTTAGTTCTTCGTTTGTGTACTCCGGTTCAGAAAGGTAAGGTAGGGAGAAAAGCTCCATCTCATTTTCTCCTCCAACTTCAAAATTATCTGACATCATTGTTTTACCTTTTTTGTAAAGGGTGTTTGCCTTTCTTTGCACGTTCGCTCAAAACCTTAATTTCTTTTCGACTGAAGATGGAAAAACATCAAAACCTTGGATGACATGGGGGTCAGTAAATTATCAGGAAATTTTTATTCTGTAAGTGAACTAACTGTTTAATAAATGACACCTTATTATAAAGTGTTACCCAATTGTTACCCAAAGTTTTACTTTTAGTTAGCAATAAGATCACTGGGTACAAAGAGAGCGGCATCATTTAACAACTACTTGGTCAGTTCGGTTTTGTGCGCACTACACAGATTTTCTGATGATTCAGATGGTTCAGTTGTCATGCTGAACCATCTCGGCTACATCCTTATGTGGGTGGCAGAGCGCTGGCGACCCATGCTGATATCTGATTTAATCTGGTTTTGCCCTTTGCTCTGCCTCTCTCTTTCTCTCGCTCTCGCTCTCTCACTCTCTCTTTCTCTGTGTGTTTGATGTTCAGATTGCTAGCCTGGCCTGCACAGCAGATACCAAGCCAACTCTGCGGGTTGCTACACAGTACCCAGTGTTAATGGGGGTCTATTTATGACTGGCCAGGCTCTGCTTATAGAGGAAATATGGTCACAATGCCAACAATGTCTGTGTGCGTACCTATGCTTACCAAGGTATAGCATATATTTTGATGTTTTTGTCTTATTTTATTGTAGTTATATGGGACTCTTGTTATTTTGCAAACAATGCCCTGTTAGGAAGCCTTGTGATTTTTTTTCTCACTCTGATCTCATTAGTATGTACAGTAGGTATTTGTGAGTAACGTTTACACATCAGTTAAAATAAAAATGAAATAATGATTAAGTAATGATGATTTAATATTAGGGTGGCCCTTATTTTTGGACTTTTGAAATCTTCTACTCTCATCCTCCCAGTCAACTCTCCTTAATGAGAAATGGAAACAAACCGAATTTTGCTGAGATTGGACTACGTTTAGGGTATGCTCAACAAAGTTGAAATTCTTAATATAGTCTTAATGACAATAATAGCACGTAATTAATAATTAAACAAAACCAATAGTAAACTGTGAATTATGTTAAAAACGAGAACACAGAACAGTGTTGTTAGTCTTAAAATGTTAAAGGGGTCATCGGATGCAAAATTCAGTTTTCAAGTTGTCTGAACATAAATGTGTGTTAGAAGTGTGTGTACACATCCATTCTATAATGATAAAAATCCACCTAGTGTTTTTTTTTTTTTTTTTTAAATTCCTATTTTATAATCCCCTTTCTCAAATCAGGCCGTTCTGAGATTCCTGTCAGAATGACGTAGTTCTGTACAGACCACTCCCATGATAGTTGATTGACAAGACCGTCTTACCTTACCTGAGTGACCTGTCATCAGTCCACCATTGAGTCGACTCTGGTGCAGGGGAAGACAAGATGTCTCCGATTAAGGAATTGAGGCGTTTTGTTGTTGGATGTAATAATGAACATAGCAGTCGTCATTTACTCCCGACATCTGAGCAGCTGAAGACTCAGAGGATTAACGTTACTTTTGCTTTGAAGTGAATGTGCCGATCCCCGATCTGCCTAAATGCATCTATGTTCGCACGAATCATTCGTGATCCAGCCTCACCTACAGAAGAAGTGAGTATAAGGTTTTTTTTTATGAATCTTTGCAAATCGCCTTTCCTAATAACGTGCTAGTTAGCCAGTTTCGCAGCTGAAGTTACAGTCTGCTCATCACTCCACGGAAGAGATTGACGGGGCGAGCAGAGCTCATTAGCATTTAAAGCAACATGAACTAAAATGGCTTGCCAAAAACAGAGCTGATTTTGACAGGTTTAAAAAGGTGTTTTTTACACTACCATTGAAAAGTTTAACCAAGGTATGTTATAGACTTTTAATTAAGTCAATGGGACAGTCACAAACCTCCCGGTTTTCATCCAAAATATCTTGAATTGTGTTCCGAAGACGAACAAAGCTTTTACAGGTTTGTAATGACATGGGGGTAAGTGATTAATGACAAAATTTTCATTTTGGGTGGAGTAACCCTTTAACCACAAATCAGACAGGAGAGCAGATTAACTTCGGTGGAGTAACACTTGAAAAATGGTGTGTTCCGCGGTTGAAATAAAATACTTTCTGATGTTTTCATGTTCATTTCGTGCTTTAAGTAAATATGAAAAGACGATCGTTTCACGTGTTTGAACTGAGGCAATACAGGTGCATCTCAAATTAGAATGTCGTGGAAAAGTTCATTTATTTCAGTAATTCAACACAAATTGTGAAACTCGTGTATTAAATAAATTCAGTGCACACAGACTGAAGTAGTTTAAGTATTTGGTTCTTTTAATTGTGATGATTTTGCCTCAGATTTAACAAAAACCCACCAATTCACTGTCTCAACAAATTAGAATATGGTGACATGCCAATCAGCTAATCAACTCAAAACACCTGCAAAGGTTTCCTGAGCCTTCAAAATGGTCTCTCAGTTTGGTTCACTAGGCTACACAATCATGGGGAAGACTGCTGATCTGACAGTTGTCCAGAAGACAATCATTTACACCCTTCACAAGGAGGGTAAGTCACAAACATTCATTGCTAAAGAAGCTGGCTGTTCACAGAGTGCTGTATCCAAGCATGTTAACAGAAAGTTGAGTGGAAGGAAAAAGTGTGGAAGAAAAAGATGCACAACTAACTGAGAGAACCGCAGCCTTATGAGGATTGTCAAGCAAAATCGATTCAAGAATTTGGGTGAACTTCACAAGGAATGGACTGAGGCTGGGGTCAAGGCATCAAGAGCCACCACACACAGACGTGTCAAGGAATTTGGCTACAGTTGTCGTATTCCTCTTGTTAAGCCACTCCTGAACCACAGACAACGTCAGAGGCGTCTTACCTGGGCTAAGGAGAAGAAGAACTGGACTGTTGCCCGGTGGTCCAAAGTTCACTTTTCAGATGAGAGCAAGTTTTGTATTTCATTTGAAAACCAAGGTTCTAGAGTCTGGAGGAAGAGTGGAGAAGCTCATAGCCCAAGTTGCTTGAAGTCCAGTGTTAAGTTTCCACAGTCTGTGATGATTTGGGGTGCAATGTCATCTGCTGGTGTTGGTCCATTGTGTTTTTTGAAAACCAAAGTCACTGCACCCGTTTACCAAGACATTTTGGAGCACTTCATGCTTCCTTCTGCTGACCAGCTTTTCAAAGATGCTGATTTCATTTTCCAGCAGGATTTGGCACCTGCCCACACTGCCAAAAGCACCAAAAGTTGGTTAAATGACCATGGTGTTGGTGTGCTTGACTGGCCAGCAAACTCACCAGACCTGAACCCCATAGAGAATCTATGGGGTATTGTCAAGAGGAAAATAAGAAACAAGAGACCAAAAAATGCAGATGAGCTGAAGGCCACTGTCAAAGAAACCTGGGCTTCCATACCACCTCAGCAGTGCCACAAACTGATCACCTCCATGCCACGCCGAATTGAGGCAGTAATTAAAGCAAAAGGAGCCCCTACCAAGTATTGAGTACATATACAGTAAATGAACATACTTTCCAGAAGGCCAACAATTCACTAAAAATGTTTTTGTTTTTTTTATTATTGGTCTTATGAAGTATTCTAATTTGTTGAGATTGTGAATTGGTGGGTTTTTGTTAAATGTGAGCCAAAATCATCACAATTAAAATAACCAATGACTTAAACTACTTCAGTCTGTGTGCACTGAATTTAATTCACGAGTTTCACAATTTGAGTTGAATTACTGAAATAAGTGAACTTTTCCACGACATTCTAATTTATTGAGATGCACCTGTACAGTGATCTGTCACGACACATTAAAGAGCCACAAAACTGTATTTATTGTTTGAATTTCTTTAAAAATGACAATTTAAAAGCTGAGAGTCCTGAGATCTTGTTTCATATCAGAAGTAACCTGCTCTGTCTTCTCTGTCGGTATGTTGTCAGTTTCCTCTTTGCTCTGCGAAGTATTTTTCACTGCGTGAGAATGTGATTTGTAGTGTGAGAGCGGCATTGTTTGTCGGGCATAATAACAGTAAGTAAGAGTAGGCGGGTTTTGCGAACGGTCGATTGGGCCTTAAAATAACTAAATTTGACCAAAAAAGAAGAAGAAAAAAAAAAGTAAATTTTACATGCTGACATTACTAATACATTAATAATGTATGTTTCAGTGTCTGTGTAAATGTATGAAAATATTCATATTTTACATATGGATGCATACAATTTCTAATAAGATTATTTTATTTTATTGAACCCTGACAGTGAAACAGTAATTACAGAGACATTCTAAGCTGATCTAAATAGATGCCATCTGTCACCCTTTTAGTATCTTTATCAGATATCTGAACCACCCAGGATACAACGGATCAGTTTCCGCGATAACAGACATGACAGAGCGCACAAGCGAAACAGCTGTAATGAGTCGACTTCATCTCGCCTGTTAATTACTTCATGAACATTCTGCACTGTTGCGTATGGGACTAATTATGAGGCAAACAGGCAAAGATTTCAAAGTGTCTCTCCTCCAGAATGTTGAAATGTCAAATGGGAGTGTATTCATGGGTAATGGTGCACAGAGAGACACAGAGGAAGTTCTTCTCCACGGTGTTGGTTTGCTTTGATGGTTATGTGTGAGGAGCATATAGCACATTATCCTTAATAGACTATGGCATAAAGATCTGTGTCCATTCAAAACAATGACTTTTTTCTGTGCTTTCCTGCAATAGGCCTTATCAAGCAATGTGTCAATCACCTATATTTATTGAACCAAAACCTCTTTTCATACAATTTATAGGGTGAGAAAAGCAAGAGTGCCCAACCAACAAATAATGTGATATGAAACACTGTTTCTGGTAAAAAAAAAAAAAAAATACATAAATAAATAAATAAATAAATAAATAAAATTCCAATGGTGTAACCATCAAGTAAAATATAATGTTTTACTTGAATATAATATCAAGTAAAATATAATACTTATAAATTTAATATATTTAATTTTGATATATATGTATATTTTTAATATTTAATATAAATTCAATATAACAAAATTAATATAACATATTTTTTCTGACATATTGAATACAGAATGTACAAAAAGTTGTAATTGTTTTCAAAAATATTTTTTCCAGTATTAATAAGGAGAGAACATATCATTCTTTTATTTATTTATTTATTTATTTATTTATTTCATCCCCTGTTGTTCTCTTACATCAAAATTTCCAGTTAACTGTTTTGGTCTGTTTTCACTTGTAAACTGTGTTTGATATCTTTGCAAGTTTTTATTTTTTTTAATTTTTTATTTTTTTTATCACTAGAGAAAGCAGTATTATGGATAGATGTCTTCTAACTTAGCCATAAACAATGGTTTGAAGTAAAACAAAACAAAACAAAACAGAAACAAAAAAAAAAAAACAATAAAAAAATCATCATGATGGATGTGGTGATTACAAACATGCAGATTTTCACTTTACAAGATGATAATTGATGGACTGGACTCGTGTGGATTATTGTGATGTTTTTAAAGCGCACTTAAATTGATTTTAAATTTATTATAGATCATGACATTGTGGTGTCTTAACAGCCTGGAAACTAGTTTCTTTGGGAAGTCAGGTGCCTTCATACACAAAACCTTGCCTGTTAAGTCATTGACTGACTGAGCAGCTGCCAGCTGTTTTGGACACAGTCTTTACAAAATCAACATTTGCAGCATCAGCTGACCTCGACCACGGTAGCCATTTTGTTGACCTCTGCGTGAACCCTGTCTTTTTTACTTGCTTATTTTGGCAGGCTGTCCCTGAGGCAGCTGAGCTGTGTCGAGCTTCAACCCACTTCAAAGGGAGAATATAGGCCTGCTTTGCATAATCAAGCGGAGACAAGAAGAGCGAAAAGCTCAGCAGAGAAGCTACAGCTGGAACATACAGCGTTTAATAATCTCTCCCCCACCACAAGTCGCAGAGCTGCTAACATCCCAGCACAAAAGGGAGAATGACGGGACATAAAGCCTTGTCATGGAGTCTGGCCGTGATGATGGCCATGTGTTTATCTTATTTTGTTTCACTTGATCTGAAAGTCCAAGCTGCTGGAGCCTATAGGCTGTTAAAAGAGGCCTTCATGTTCATAAAATGTCGACTGATGATTAAATGCCATACTGTATATAACATTTTGACTGTTTTTGACTATATCAATTTGGACTGTTTTGTTCATGTCACTAATATTGTAAGCTTAATGGACACAAACCTTAAAAAAAAGCCTATTTATTCACAATGAACTCAGAATCATACAATAAAATATATGATTCCCTTCAAGGCTTTGTAAACAAATATTTCACAGGGGTAGAATGGCATGAATAATTCACTCAGAAGTTTTCTGTTACCCAGCCAACTTGAATATTATATTAGAGACGTACCAATATTAAAAATTTAGCAATACTGATAAGCTGATTTCACTCATTCTAAACTATTTTGTCTAAAATAATAATAATAATAATAATATAACATTATTATTATTATTATTATTATTATTATTATTATTATTATTATTATTATTATTATTATTATTATTGTATAGTATGAAAAATGGATGAGATCTGCTAAAGATTAAATTTAGGTTATTTTTAAAGATTAACTTTTTAACTTATTGACCATTAGATGATGGCAAAAAAATAATCTAAATGTAAAAATAGGAAATAAACATAAACAATTGAGCAATATTGATTTTAAAAAAAAATGTCTAATATGACACGGATATATATCGTGCCTCTCTAATATTATAGTAATATAATATTATTTTTTATTATTATTTGTGTCTTAGAGAGACCTTTAACAATGTGCATTTTAACCCTCTAAAGCCTATACTGTATCATATTTAATACACACATTTCTAAGGCCTCTAAATGATCAACATCAAAATCATATCAAAACTTTGCTTTAAAGTAAATGTAAGAATGAAATGTATTTGATTATCCATACTGTCAGACCTGTGTCCTGTCTTGTGTTTTGTTAACCCTCGTGTTTCCTTATGCCCATATTTAGTTTTGTTCCTGTTCATGTCTTTATTGGTTCATTATTAGTTAATTCAGTTCCAGCTGTGTTTGTTTAATTATCTCGTTTACGTTTAGTATATATAATGTGTTCTGCCCTGTGTTTCCTGACCGGTATTAATGTCAATGTTCTGTTTCTTGTGCGTCTGCCTGCCTTGTGTTCCCCGCCTTATGTTACCCTTTTTGGATTTTATTAAAGACTGGTATTTTGAATTACTCCTCATCTCCTCGCTTCCCTTGTGTGTGCTGATCGTGACAGAATACCGGACCCAACAGTAAGCGGCACCCAGTCTCCCTATTTTGTTTTTAATTTTTAAAATTTTTTTTTTTTTTTTGTTTGTTCCTGTTTGTTTTTTCCCCGCGGCATGGAAGTCGCCGCTCGTCATCCCGCCCTAGCCTGCTGTAATTCGGCGTGGGAGTTCGGTGGGATGTCGCGAGTCCACTGGCCGCTCGTCAGTCAAGTCTGCCAGCCGTTCATCTGAGTTTAGCCCACGGAGGGCTCCTGTTCCTGAGTTTAGCCCAAGGAGGGCTACTGTTCCTGAGTTTAGCCCAAGGAGGGCTCATGTTCCTGAGTTTGGCCTATGTTCTCCCCAAGTTATTTTTGGGGGGGCTAAGAGGATCCGGTCGTAGAGGCAGGGGCAAAGGATGAGGCCATGGCCATGAAGACCTCCTGCCATGGCTTCCAGTGCTCCCAGCCATGGCCTCCAGAGCTCCCTGCCCCGCCATGGCTCCGGAGTCCCCTGGTCCGTCCTGGAGGCCTCCCCCGTGTCTGTCCTGAGGGGTCTCCGGAGTTTATCTCCTTTTTTTAAAGACTGGTATTTTGAGTTACTCCTCGTCTCCTCGCTTCCCTTGTGTGTGCTGATCGTGACGCATACATTTTTATTTATTTTAGGGAAAAAAAACAAGCTAAAATGTGAGTATCAAATATCATCCATCAGGCTTTTGAGGAACATTTATTTGTTTATCTCTAAATCATTATTGCACTACATTATGTTTTGCCCCATGAAATCAAAACTACAGAGCTTTGATCATAAAACTAAACATTTAAGTACACTAAGACATATTATTGGGAGATAAAGAATGACAACTGATATTTACATGCATTTTATATAAGTAGTCTGTAGGCTATACTGTTATAAAGATCTCAGTGATTTGCATTACAGTTTCATGTTTTGGGCCATATAAATATCAGCATCTGCACTTCATCAAATTGCATATTTTTGCTCAGTTTGGGCCTCTGAATAAAACTGAAGTGTTTTTACTCAAGTATGAACTCCATATTCTCACTATATCATATGGGCCATAAAAGCCTGTTGTGTCAAGTATGATAATCAATTAAACACGTGCAAACTTAATATTTTGTCTAAAGGTTCAATAAAATGTTCTATCTGAAAACATTAGATTTTTCTTACTATTATTTCATAGCCTTTACAGGGTTAAATTGCTATATTCATTTACATTTATTTTTTGAACAGCAATATGTGACTAGAATTTAAAATACAATAATCTTCACTGACATGCTAAGAGGTAATAAATTGAGCATTTAAACAGGCTTACATTTTTACATTTCTTAACTCAATCTTAAAATCAGAAAACAGATCAAACGGTCATGATTAATCTCTTGACTTTAAGCTGTCATACTTTATTTCTTTAAAAGTCACGATGACGGATCTTGCCTCACAGGTCATCATCTTGAACTAGCAGATGGACTTGATCTCATTAACCTCATTAAATCATTTCTGCTCAGACCCAGCATAGATGTGCAACCTATGACTTTTCTGTTTTTTGAAAATGCTTTCCCATAGCGCACTGAGCTCATAACAAAACTTTCTGTCCAAATATCCTGCCTGAAAGGAATGCTGAGTTGGGTCTGGCCTTAGATCCTGTGAACTCCTCATCAGCAGGGTCAGTCACAGTCCAGCGCGGTTTAATGTCCATCACTTGAAAGTAATGGGTTGAAGTAATTCTTTTGCTGATCTGAGACCGGTTTTACAATTCTGTCATGGGCATTTTCCCTGCAGCAGATTCAGAAGGAGGTTTTGACTGTAAGGTAGCATGAAGACAGAAAGCATCACCCTTCAGCTGCAGCCATAACAGTCTCTCCCGCTTTATGTAGCCCATTAAATGTGATTCTTAATAAAGCTGACTATATTAGCTAACTGACCAACCTACCATTAAAAATGAATGAATGGTGCCGCATGATGCAAGTAGAAGGCTAAGGGATTGTGTATGTGTAGGGGAAAAAAGAGAGTATGGAGAAGATATTTAAATGCCTCGTTAAATGGGCTTTTTAATAGCCAGAGGTATTACTTGTGAGAGTCAGTGGGCAATATGACCATTTTATTCATTTTTATTATATAACCATGTTATGAATTTGATTTGACATACCCAATGTGTTTAACAGTTCCATATTAATCAAGTACAGGCAAATAATTACTTTCTTATATTTAGCTGTAAATTGACAGCAAAGTACTGTATTTTTAAAGTACCGCTGTTAAAAAAGTTTACTGCATACTAATCACATGTATTTGTTTACATAATTAAATGGTTTTGTCTGTAACAAATTTTTTTTTTTTTTTTTTTTTTTTTTTACATGGGAATCCTGTAGTTACTGCATGTTTTTCTTATAGTACTTACTGTAGACTGAATTTGTCATTTAATAATAAAAATCATACTTTTGTTATTTTTCATAACAATAATGGCAAAAGAAAATGGAAAATAACACTCTCTGAAGTTTTAAAACTTTTTTTAAAGCAAAAAGCAAAAAATGGGCTTTTATGAACACCCTAGTGAAAAAAAGTAAACGAAGTATACTTGCAGCCAGACTAATTGTCAGTATACTTCAAGTGCGTTAATGATTAGTTAACTTGAAGTGTGATATTTTGAAACAACTATTTTTGTACTAAGTGTATTTTAGTTGTAATTAAATTATACTAAAGTATAACTTTAAGTGTATTTAGTGTACTTTTATATGCTAAATTGGAACAACTTAAAGTATACTTAGTACACTTTACGTATATGCCTATTTACATACTTGATTAGTCATATTAAAGTGTACTTTTTTTTTGTATTACGAGTACATTACAAATTAATTATGAGTGTCTTTGAAACACACAAGCAATATACTCTAAATGTATTATTTTTGAGTAAAAATATACAAATTTTTCCCCAATGCTGAATCCACTTTTCCTGACAGTCAGACACATTATTAACAATTCAAACAGTTTATTTAAACCTCAAATGGTTTTAGCATTGCAAAACATAAAATGCACCAACCATGTTTTTAAATAAAAATAACGCTAAAAGAAACAAACATTAAAAAAAAAAAAAAAAACATTTTGTAACAGCAGCAACACACAAACTTCACTTTTTTTGTTGAATTTTATTTTGATTTTTTTTTTCAGACTTTATTTCGAATATGTAAAATAAATACAATAAAGCAAAACAAAAACAATACAACACAATACAAAACAATTTTAAATTATACATGTCCAAAAAATATTGCAATTCTATAAAGAATTGCTCTTTGTTACATTTGCGCCTGATGGCTGCTCGCACATCAGATGAACTTGTGTGTGGAAACTCCACAAAAACAGCTTTTGTTAAAGTAAAAGAGGTAAGGTCAGCAGGCATGTTCATACAACTTTTTCTTTTTACTACATCAGACTGTAAATATCCTGTATTAAACCACTACTTAATAGAATGAACATCATGATTAGCAGTGAGGAATTGTATCAGTATGTCACGTCAATATTGCTTCCAGTGTACTAGTCAAACAGACCCTAGACTTGGTTGACATCACAACTTCATCTTCAAAGACAATCAAAACATCCAGAGGGTTCCCTCGTGACATTTCCTCTTCCTCCTCAACAGCAATGATGGGGACTGCTGCCTTCGGCACCTGATCAGGCTCCTTTTTCTAAATGCATTAAAAAAAGTGTTAGTATATCTCACAACAAATCATAAAATTAACCCTTGTGTGGAAAGACATATTTAAAATTTCATAAATTAAAATAAAGGTGTGAAGGATCAGAGTAGTGTTTATTCAGTAGGGCCTGTGCCCATTTAAAACCCTGCAGTACTTTTCAAAAACGTAGTAATTTTCACAACATGTCTTTCAGAGCTGTTGGTCAACTGGATTTAATTGGGAAAAACTTTCAGGGGTGTATCAGTTGAATGTTCTTGAGCTGGAATTGAATTAAATTTTTTATTAATACAGTTTTTCTCAGTCGCTTTGGTGCATTTCTCAGATCAGAAATGAAATTTTCAAAACTACTTGTTCTACCTCCACATCATCTAGTCAATTATGCACATCATAAAACCAGTTTCTCATTCTTTTGAACATGTTGCGATTGCTTTGGTACATTCATGCAACTGATTATGTACATTTGTCTGCGGTTTCCTACATTATCAGTTGCTATTGTCATGTTGCTCAAAATGTATTATATAGTTTTCTGTGCTACAGTCTTACCCCTCAAAACATCTAGTCATTAGTTCATCTATAAGTCCTTAAATGCAAAATGGTTGATATAGTTGTCATAAACTGTCAAGCATATTTTCTACACATTTCTATTAGACATTTTGTAAATTTGCCATGAATTTTGCAAGTGAACCTTGACTTTCACTAATGAAGAGAATATAGATCAACCAATGATAAACCAGTTCTCTGAAATAGCTCAAAGGTGCATCTCATGAACCTTGACTTGGAAAGCATATATAGACAGAGGACAACACAAGAGTTACAAATTCTGATGATGATGAACATCCAGAAAACCATCAGGGTCAACAGCTGAGAGGAAGAAGAGGAGTAAGGATGCGTGGTAGAAGGGTACAGAGGCAAAACAGAGGAAAAAGCAGAAGAGGCCAAGGACATAGGCACATCTCAGATGAAATAAGGGCCACTGTTGTGGACCATGTTGTCAATCATGGCCTTACAATGGCTGAAGGGTGCAGCTAAATATTGAGAGATCAACCATATCCTCAATAATTCAAACATTTCGAAACAGTCTCTTTCAATCAATATCCCACATACAGTAATTGTGTAAATTTGTAATTTTGAAATGGATAAATGGCATACATAAGAAGTGCAGCCTTCTGCATTTCAGTACAGTAACTGTCATCCAAACTGTTGCCATAGTTTACATCAGGTAATACTAACAGAGTGCAGTGTTATATTGACAACACGACTAAGCACTGTGACTATCTTGTTTGTGGACAATGACACAAGGACTCATTCTGATGGCACTGATATGTTCATTGACATAAATACTTTTGAGAGATGAATTAAAGATTTTGAGTAAGTTACAGGGTTTTGCAGGTAATCTATTGTGTGGTGCTGTTTGTATGAATTGTTTTGAGAAATGCACATACTTTGCAAATATTAAGGATGATTCGAGAAATGCACCAAAGCGACTGAGAAAAACTGTAAAACAACCAAATAAAAATAAATTAATAAATATAAATAATAAATCAACACACCTTTATACAAACCCAAATCAACTTTAAGATGAGTGCAAGTGGAAATATATCACAAAATACCTTTTTTTGTAATCCATATTAAGAAAGCCTACTATAACTAGAACTTTCAAGACCCAACTCATATTCTTCTGAAGCATAATGACTCTGAATCACAGGCAAACTGAAATTTAATATTGTTATTCATTCTGCCAATACAGTCTGAATCAAAAATACATCAAACATCATTGATCCTTGGATATCATGATATCCTTCACGTAGTGTGAAAGAAGCAGTATTTGTCTGGGCTGTGTATTCATGAGTTGATCAATGTATAGATTTAAATTTCAATCTAAAATATTGTTCTGCTTCAGAAGACCCATTTGTGCTGCTATATTTGCAAAAATTGCAATTCATCCAAAAGTGAAGAAATATACTTAAAAAAC
Organism: Spinibarbus caldwelli; assembly: GCA_039654775.1. NCBI lineage: Eukaryota > Metazoa > Chordata > Actinopteri > Cypriniformes > Cyprinidae > Spinibarbus > Spinibarbus caldwelli. The sequence goes on from CM077224.1 coordinate 24,469,272, forward strand.
CTTTCAGAAAGTGATTGTTTACATCTCGCATAACACTAAAAACCATCAATTAAATCAATGTGAATTCTACTTACTTCACTTTAGGCCTGTAGTATTGCAGCCATCTTGTTGACTTAGACATCCCTGCACTCCACGCTGCCTTTGCTCTGAAAACATTGATTTCAAAAACATAGCAAATATCAGTCTGAAATGGTAAATAATGTTAGCAAAACAGCCATCATAAATGCTCCTCGTGCCGCTTTGTTTACCGGGGCTTCGGCTGCATTAGTAAACTTAATTAGCATCACAGGGATATGCTAGATGAAACTGACGAAGCGGATCATAAATAATGATTAACACAAAGTGTAAAACTATTGTAATATAGTGAATGGGTGGGTTTGTCTTACCTGTTGCTTTAGTTTCTGTGGCGCGAGTGTCGGTTAGATCTGTCAGCCATCTTCCTGGTTTAAAAGACAAAAATCACCGGATTTGTTTTTCTGTGTGCGACTGAGAAAGAAAATCACAAAAAATATTTATTGTTTTCCCACTGACAAACTGTGGTGTAAAACACTGCATATTTAACACTTGCCGTTGATAACTTTGATGTCATGTCGTGTTAGTTCTTCTTTGCTAGCTAATACATTAGCATTGCTGAGCTGGTTAATCTTCAAATAATAAGATATGACAATGAATCATAAACGTTCAAAAGTGCTTTAAATGGGAATAAATAAGCTTGAAATGCTTACCTGTTATTTTTTGAGACTCTCTGAGTGAGCTCTTTTTTTTATTATTATTTTTTTTTTTTATTGCAAAACTTGCTCAAACATACACAAACAGGGAGAGAATCATGAACACATTCCAACAAAGAGCAACCACAAAAATGAGAACAGAAAACAAATAATCTGGATTTGCGTGCGCTAAACCATGGCATTATCTATACATACAAGTACAAAAATAAAATTACATCCTTTTAGAAAAGTTGTCATAATACATAACAAATTTGGCACTCTTTTGTTATTTGTAAGTCTAAGAGATGAAACAAGAGAGTCCAATTCAACAAGAAAAAGGGGGAAAGATAAAGGTGATTTAAGCCATTTTTGTTTATGAATGAAGAATGTTGCATTCAATATAAGAAAATTAACAATATATTCAGCAGATAATAGCTTTGGATTTTCATAATAAAAATAACATCTTTGAGGACGAAAGTATGGGTCACATTTGTAAGGTTAGAAACATTGGTGCTTAAGTCAACCCATAATTTGTTGGTAACACCACAATCAAAAAACAAATGGGCAGCTGTTTCTTCAACAAAACCACAAAAAGAGTAAGACTCATCAACATCAGAATATTTAGAAATAGAAAAATTAACGGGATAAATTTTATGAAGGATTTTATAATGAATCTCCTTAACATCCAAATATTATAGTTGAAATTAGAGGTATAAAGAGTGCTATAAAATTTAGCAACGAAGTCTGATATTACTTTTTGATCTGTAGGATATCAGAGCGAATCAGACCATTTAAGATTCGATCAGATTTGTGTTAGAACCACCAAAAGAGCCAAATTCCACGAAGATACCCCAAGAAAACAGGTCAACGTCATAAATCTGTCCACGGTATCCTGGCGCCTTGAGTCTGGAGCAAACCAACAAGCCTCTTTCACAAAACAGCTTGCAACATTCAAACAAAAGAACACTTATTAACAATTCTAATGAAGGAACGAAACTGTCAAATTTGAGGCAAGTAATCAGGGCTGATGGTCAAAGAGATGGCTGTCACATGTAAATCTGTTATCGAAATCACGAGCTAGAGACTTCATTGGGTGGGTCACCCCAGCTCTCCACATAGAAGACAAAGACTGAGACTGGAATTCCCTAGGAGACCTTTTAACCTCTCTAGTCTTCACAGAACATGTCCTTATGTTCACAGAACGGTACAGAAACTGCCTTTTCACATATAGATGCACCAAAATCATCTTAAAAGGACTTATGAGACTTATCATGTTTATGCCTAACCCCATATCATGTATGTAACCCACACAATTAACTATCATGTTTTAATCACATATTATGTATGTCTTTTTAATAACTAGGGAATAGCTTAAGAGTTAATATTCATGTTTGGTATGTATGAGTTTGAAAAAATCATGCTTTAAATGTTTCTTCCAATCAATTCTTTGTCAAATGTATCATAGTCTTGTTAGGGAAATCATGTCCAAAATTATACTTTACAAGAGCGGGAAAATTCGGACCATGTGACTGATAAGATAACATTTTAGATTCATGAATGGGGAGGAGAAACATACAACACCACGAGCCAAGATCATTTCTAATTGGTCAAGACCAGCATTAGGAGGTGTCTGAAAGCCGAGTTTAAATACTCAGGACACCATCAAATCATGCTTCTTTTTGCTTTTTGTCATTGCTTCTGCTTGGCACTTTTAGCCATGCTTTTTAGCTCTCTTTGAGCGTGCTCTGGCCTACATGCCAGCTGCCAACACAATGAGAAGAAAAACCACCTAGTCTCATTACATGCTTTCTTTCTTTTACTTTAATTTATTTTCTTTTCCGTGAGAGTTTCGTTAAGTTAAGTTTGCCGCAAAGTCCAGCTCCGACTGCACCCGCCCAAACTTTAACCAGACCAACTCAGCATCAAGAGCCAACGCCCCAAGACTTTACTACGAAAGACCACTGAACTCAACCTCGGGAAAACCCCTTTCTGCAAGATGACAACAAAAGGGAATCCCTTAACACAAAGGCAACAAGCAAGTAACCTCCAGATTCTAACTGAATTGGTGCATTTAATACAGATTTTAGCCTCATTGAGAAACTCAATGCGAGAGTTAATTAAGTGTTTGATGGTTGTTCAGGTCTATGCAATTGCACATTGCTGTAAACTTGGGATTTCACATTTTCATTCTTTAAACCTATCCTTTCCTCACTTTCTCTCTTTCTGCAACGTGTGAATGTGTGAATGCGTGTGTTCATGTGTTAGATTAGATTAGTTTACATGTCTTAGGTTTATATAAATAAAGTCTTATTTATATTGAAAAGAGAAGTATCTTGTGTTTTGTGCTTACAAGTTCATATCTTAATCTGCCGATCTTGTTACTGTGCTTATTAATAGTGTTTTCACTATATTTTGGATTTTAATATCCAGTGCAGAGTTGATGTTATACGGCACGTTCACTGAACCGCTGCCGATTCAGGGATCAGCCGAGAAACAGTGATTCTGCTCAAATTCCCTATAAAATCATAAATGATTCCCTTTGAGCTAAATTGACTTGTTTCCCTTATATATTACGTATTTACATTTACAGGTCTTTGGAAATTACTTTGGAAAGAGTTTTCCACTGACCATTCCTTTTTTCCAGGGCAAAAAAATAGCTAGAATTTATTTCCCCCTCCTCCAGCTATTTTGCACGAGACCTTGTATATGTACCTTTAGCCAAATCTAAGTAGGCTTCATCAAGCTCCAAATTTAACCTTTTTATTTCTAAATTTTCCTTTTCTGTAATTTTACTTTTGGTTAGTAATGCATTAAGTTTATTAACCAACTCAGAATCAGTTTGATGTTTACTCTTTTTAATTTCTTTACTTCTTTTAACTGCTGTACTGTATCTCTAGCTTTATATTTGAAGAACTCCCATGCTTTTTTTTTATAATCTCCATTTAAGTCAGTGAATAATTATTTGATAAGCTTGATGATACTATCATTAAACTTTTGATCTTTTAACAAGGTATTATAAAGTTTCCAATAGCTCCTGAGTCTCGGATTATCAAGGATGTCACTCATCTTTATTCAAACTAATTTATGATCAGATAAGGGGGCAGTGGTGTGAGAAATATCTTTTACATGGTTGAGGATAGAAGAAGAGATTAAAAATAAATCAATCCTAGATCTAAGAGACAAAGTTTTATTTGACCAGGTAAAATCTTTTGTGTAAGGGTTAAAGAACCGCCATGCATCAATCAGGGAGAGATCCATGCAAAGAGACAAAATTAAATCATTATTCATTCCACCATCAAGTCTGGGGGGTATCTATCCAGACAATCATCCATACATTCGGTGAAATCTCCTCCCAGAATAAAATAAGCATCAATATATTTTCTATTTACCTTCCTAACTTTATCCACTAAATGAGAGAACATGACTCTGTTGGATGCGCGAGAGTTGTGACTATATACACAGCAAACTATGAAGGTGGCATTATCTTGTTTGATTACAGCAATAACCCATCTGCCTTCATCAGAGCTCAGAGTTTCTAAAACGGTCCCTTTAAAACGGTGTAACATAATAGCAGTCCCAGCCGAGTGATTGCTGCCATGACTAAAGAAAATTGAGTTTCTCCATTGATTCCTCCAAAACCTAACATCCGTTTCCCCTGAGTGAATTTCTTGAAGAAAGATAAGATCAGCTGCACTTCTTTTACAAAATTAAAAAAAAAAGCTTTTTTTTTTCAAACTGTCCCGCAAACCTCGAACATTCAGTGTTACAATAGACAAAGACTTGAACTTGTAGTTCATAAGAAGAACCTTGACCTAAATCATTTTTTAAATGTTTTACATCTGTCTTTCATAATGGCACAAAATGTTGTTTTGAAAACTGTTTGATTTTTTAAACAGTATGATGTTCAAAAGGCACTGAATAGGGATGACCTAAATATATTTCACCGTACTGCCCTTTTTTGCACAACGTTGCCAGTCGTCTTGAAAGTCACTTTGCCTTTTTTGGTTCTTGAGCCATGTTCAGGGTTAACGTACATAAAGGCAGGAAAGAAAAGGAGTACATATGCTTATGTAAAGACAAAACAGATGATATTTGCAATCATTTTTGTAAAACCAGATGGCTGTTTAAATTATTTATCTGATCCGAATTTGTATAAAACTGGCTGTATAAGTGTAAAATTCTCTCTAAGTGTCAAACAACTACACTTTTATTGAAATAAATAAGTGAAATAATAAACCAGCGGTGTCAAATTCAATATAAGTTGAGGGTCAGATGAGAGAAAATTTCCCCTTGTGCAGACCAAATGACCTTTTATTAAACTTTAGTGAGATGATAATTTCATTAAAATTACAAACTACAATATTATTTACAAGAAAACTAGAAAAACACACTGCTCTATTGAAAAACTGTATCTAATTACTTAAACAAATAAAGAAAATGCTACAGATTGCATTTTGTCACCTTGGAATTATAAGGTTCTCATATTTTTGCCAAATTTTTTGCCACATATTATTATTCTGTGACTTATTTACATCAAATGATGCTTTTTTTTTTTTTTCTTCTTCATTTTGGGACTTTTTTTTTTTTTTTAAATAAAAGGTTCTATTTACAAAGTATATGGAATGCAAAAACTTTGAAGCTTAATTTTTCAAAACCACTCAGAATGCAGATAGAACTTTATAATTACAAGGTGGCGATTTGTGTGCAGACAATTATTAAAATTCACCAATATAAAATTTGCAAAACTAGAAAACATTGACACAGTTAGTCCTTATGAAAATTGTGGTCAAATAATGGCAGTCAAAACCATTCCTTTCCGTTGAAATCAAATATGAAATCAAATGCACTCTAGTAACAAGAACAGTCTGTTAGTAAAAATGGAAGAAAACCATTTGTAATGGAGTTTTAGATCATGAAACGCAGGCATTTTGCATTTAAATCCTGCTTCCTGACACCTGACATCTCTTTGTCTTCAACCAGTGCATCAACATCAGCGACCAGTTTTTGTGCAGTTGCAATTGTCATAATGTCATTTTAGATGTCTGTGTGAGTTGGAGTGCAGGATGGACTTGTCAATGTTCATTATGGAAAAAGCCTACTCACAGAGATATAGTCCTGAACTTGTTGAGAATTGAGAGGCAAATGCTGTCATTTCGGGAAACGTCGGTTTGAGGTGTTGGTAAAATACATCCAGTGACTATTGCAAATTTATCTTTCAAAGGTATGTTGCACTGCCATTCAATTAGTTCCATTTGGAGTTCCTCTGGTACAACGGTGAGCAGAATAGTGAGAATTTCTTCTCAAGTTCACTGAAGACCTGGAAGCGATTCTGAAATTTATTCTGTTTTTCTTTGTATCTGTCAGTATTGTTTTTGTCATGAGCAGTGTGCAAATATTTTAAAGTGGGGAAATGAGCTGGGCTACCTTGGGGGCAGCTGTATCACCCACTGATCTAGTTTCATTCGAAATGTGTGAATGCATTTGTAATATTCGGTCACGACTCAGTTGTGGCCCTGAATCTTTGCATGGAGCACATATAAGTGCTCTGTTATGTCCACTATAAAAGCAAGATCACGATCCCAATCCAGGTCATCCAGCTCAGCCACTGGTTTCAGAATCGGAATCAGCTTTATTCGCCAAGTGTGCGCAAACACACGAGGAATTTGTTGTGGTTTTTAAGAAGCTCTTGGTACGTACATGCATGCATGCATATATACATACATATCTGACATGTGAACAGAAACATTTCAATAAGACTTAACAATAAATAATAATAATAATGTGTATGAATCTGGAACAGAAGATTTATGTACAGATTTGTGCATTATTTACTCTATATATACAGCTGTATAGAAAATATGCATATGTATTTACATAGTACTTGAGAGAGAGGCAATAATTAGAGATGGAGAATGAATTACAGGCATGAATTACCGAACACAGGTAATAATTCCTGTGTTAGCTGTTTAGGCTGGAGATGGCACGGGTGAAAAAAACTGTTTTTATGCCTAGATGTTCTAGTGCACAGAGATCTGTAGCGTCTGCCTGAAGTGAGAAGTGCAAACAGGTTGTGTCCGGAGTGAGAGGGGTCTGTGATGATGTTACCTGCACGTTTCTTCACTCTGGAGTTGTAAAAGTCCTGAAGGCTGGGCAGGTGGACACCAATGATCCTTTCTGCTGTCCTAACAGTCTGCTGCAGTCTTCTTATATCTGATTTTCTGGCTGACCCAAACCAGACAGTTCTCTTTGTCTCTCATGAACTTTCTGATTTCTGAGTCCAGATCAAAGAAACGGTCAGGAAGACTGTGATCAAGTCTTTTTTTCAGATAAAAAAAGCATCAAACTGCTGATGATTGAGCCCCTTTGCTAATATAAAATTAACCATTTTTATCACTACCGTCATGGTGTTGTTTTGCTACAATGCATCGATGTAATAAACAATGCAAATGTTGGATACTATTCTCTTTTAATTTCCTGCCTTTTTGCTGACCATGGATTAAGCACCGTGCGTTGCCATGCTAACAGCGTGAATCCAGTCAACCTCCAGTCTATTCAGAGCACCAAAAAGGCTGGAGTAAATGTCGTTGGAAGGAGTTGCGTCTGTCATTGACACCAGCTCAAAAAATTCTCTGTTGACCTGTCTACTTTGTTTATTCAATGGAACCGAATACAAAGAGTGATTGATTTTTGTGTTTTGGACAACGCTAGTTATGATTCTAAATAGCCAGCAAAATATACTGTATTCTCAAGACATGATTGCTGAAATATTGAAATGGAAAATATCTTATACGCCCTCACTTTTTGCTTGTGCAGATTTTTGAAGAGGAAAAATACCCACACATTCAGTGAGATTGCTAACGAATAAGCTTAATTTAAAAAGCTTGTTATCATGGTGTGCGTTCATTTGTGCTTTTCACTTATACCACTAATAGGTGCAATAATAACAATTAACAACATTAACTTTATATTGCGGTTTCTAACAAACACATTTAAGTGTTTTATGACTTCTAATAAAGAAAGCAATACAATGGCAACTGGCTTCTTTGTTGTTCACTTTTGAGTAAGCAGAAGTAAATACCAAGAACATTCTCATGTTATTCTGATACACATCAAATCAAAATTCCCTTCTGGTGTGTCAAGCTTGTTACACCGTACAACCTTGGCAAGAGCTTCTCTGTGCCCTGGTTCAGTCCCTCATCACCTGGCACACAGAGTGCCACAAGAGGTGTAGTTCAGCTGTCTTTCATCATGTATGAGGTCTTTAGGGCATCGTTGGTGTAATTGATGGCTGTCACATAAAGGTCCAGAGGCCAGGCAGTCATTATGATTACCTCAACAGCTTTAGCGTACATTAGCTTCAGTGGGTGCCATGGGTGCCATATCACCCATAGTCAACTAAACAGACAAGATTTTGGACTACTCAGTACAGAAGTATGATTATGTGATATTGTTTTATAAAAAATAGGTTGTTATAAAACTTTTACTTCTTTTATCTTATTGTGAGGAACCGAGCAGTCAAAGGCAAGAACGCAGGATTTCCAAACAAAAATAATAATTTATTCAATACAAACAAATTCACAAATTAAATCACTTAGAAACTAAATGGAAATAAAGAAAATAAAGACAGGTCTGGGCCCATAAAAAATGGTCAGCTGAACAGAACCAAATTTAACAAATCAAACAAAGTAACAAAACAAACAGACAAAGAAAAACGTGACCTCTCAAGCGACACACGGAGGGAACTTTTATACACACCACCGGAAGACAGCACAGCGCCCGGACAGTGCCCGACCTCCACTCGTAGGTAACTTCAGCTAAAAAGAAATAAATAATGTTAACAGAGTATACCATCAATAACTAGAAAGTGTGCACCCAAACTAGTCATCTCTGGTAGAAAATGAATACAAATTGAAAATAAAACCATAAAGATGAACCAAATCTGTGTCTGTCGTTATTATGAAATGTAAATAACGTGATCCATAAAAAATGTTAAACCAAATACTAATAAGCAAATCAAATTAACGTACACAACCAAAAGGGGAAAAGTATGTATATGTGTGTAGCGCTGTTTTTAATCCATTACTTCAGAAACAGCGCCCTGAGTGCGTTTCACTTACTGTGTTTCTCCCTTTATTCGGTATACACCTAAGGTTTCCCTACCTACTATTTAGGTTAAGTTTCAAATACTGAACTACTGTGGTTGAAGAACTATAATATATATATATATATATATATATATATATATATATATATATATATATATATATATATATATATATATATATATATATATATATATATCCCAAAACAATGAAAAAAAAAAGTGCAAACAATTTGTTAGTAACCCTAGTTAACTGTACTATACACTACATGTTTCACCGTAACTCAAGAGATGATTTAAGCGTCAGTAGATTTAAACAATCACTCAAAGACAATTGGTCCAATAAATGGTATGTATTGTCAATCAAATATAGATCAGAAAATAAAATACAACTAACTTAATGAAAGGTATTAAAGCTCACCAAATAATCTGATATACAAAATAAAATTAAGTCTCTTTAAAGCCTCTTTAAATTCGACACTTTTCAAATATCCCAAAAACAAACAGTTTTTTCACCCGTTGCAAGCTTGTATTCGTTGGGGCCCATAAATGAAGATCCAGTTGTTCCCAAAGAATGAAAATGAGCAAAAATTGTACCTCAATCGGATTTTGTCTCTCCATGTTTACCGTCCTATGATGCGAGCAAGAAGTGACAGAAGGCAGCGCAATGATGGGTTCAGCAGCATCAACCTGTATGCACTCGAACTCGGTAGAGCTCAGAGCTCAGAGCGCTATCCGGTTTTCCGTCCGATGTCAAGTTTCCTTAAACCAGATGTGAAGTCTCTATAATCACTCTGCATTTGTAGTCCTCTGATTTAGCTAACGAAACAGAACAATCTAGCAAAACACAGGACGAGTTGTCCACTCGAACTTACAGCAATGTGATATACATATGGACTTATAGCTGAAAGTCCTTGTTACAATCACATAAACGTTATAAATTAGTATATGGCTTTCGTTCTGAAAGGCCCTAATCCAAACGTACATGTTTACTCTTTAAAATATCAATGCTACCGTCTCGCTGATTCACACCTGTCTCACGTTTTCTCACACCACCTTCTCTTCCCGTTTTTTCTTAACTCCGCCTCCCTCCACCCTGACCCGTCCATCATTCGTCACCAACAAGGTAAGAAAATTACATTAATTAAAAAAAAAACAAAATACAATGTTTTTCTCTTAATTAACTGTACAGCAGTATTAATTTTGGCAGCCATTTTTTATTTAGTCTTACTCAAATGTACATTTTATTTTTAAATAGGGGTGCACGATAAATATCGGGCGATAATTAATGCGCATCTTGTCAGTAAAGCCGGTTCTCTAATCAGCGGTAAATTCCAACACGTGCGTGATTTCACATTGAGCAACATTTACTACACAGAGCCGTTGTTCACTGACAAGCTTTACTGACAAGATGCGCATTAATTATCGCCCGATATTTATCGTGCACCCCAATTTAAAAATGTACATATTTAGTCAGCCTTGTCCTGTTTTTGTTTCATAAAGTTTAATTCAATTAATAATAATCTTATTGCTAAAATGTCAAGTTTTCATTGACTAACACTAGACTAAAATACTTTAGATTTTCTTTGACCAAAACTAGACTAAAATGCTGAGACTTTTAGTCGACTAAAACTTGACTAAAATAAAAAAGGGATAAGGTTGAATAAATATGATAAAAACTAACAAAGACATTTCACACGGGACTAAGACTAAATTGAAAATAGCTGACGAAATTAACTACTTGTTTGTCAGTAATGACTATAATTAAACACCTTTTAAAATACCCTCTTATATGCGAATCCTATAATGAACATTTTTAGAATCCTAATGAATGTAGGAATGAACTCTGCGGAAGTACAAAGTTAATTCAAGAAAGCAATGTATACAATTTTCAAAGGATTTCTGCAATTGTTGCATGTCTGGTTATCTTGTTTAGGAACTCAAGGAGCTTTTCTTGTTTCATCCTGAATTTGTTTTTGAGTGTGTTCACACTTGGCAGGTTTGGTTTGATTAAAACGAACTCTTTGCGTTTATATGAAAAAGTGTGAACGCTGACACCCCTGAAAAGGTGGGTCGCAGTCCACTTCCAAACGAAATCTTGTGCGGTTCGAGTGATATACGAATGATACATGGACCAAAGATATCTAAACAAACCAAAAACAGGACCTGGTGTTAAAGGATGCGATCCTAAAAAGGACAAAGGCATACCTGGTTTTTTTCACATAGGAGCTATATATGTTGCTCATTACAGTTTGGTACAGACATTAAAACTGTGGCCTTCTTGCAGCAGTTCTCTGTCCAATCAGATTGTGACTATATCTGTAAATATTTTGTTTTATATCTTTTGGTTCGGTGTTAAAAAATGACAATGTGAACACGAAGCGGACCAGGGTTTAATGTCTTATTTTCTTTTTTGGTTCAGACCAAGAGAACCAAATTAAACGCACTCTTATTTCTCTCCATTGGACAATTGAATAGACAACAGAAGAGTGGCATCCATTTGGGGTCAAGAGGTTGGAGGATGAAGCACAGTTGCTGAATGCCAAGAGATGTGGAGTTGGTCCAAGATTTTTGAAAGTGGGAATTAAAACTGTTCTGTTAATTTCTGGGCTCTGACTGAGCAAAATAACATTTTCTGGCCCTGTGCCAAGCTCTGGCAAGCGTTTGGGAGCTCTGCCTCATTGCTCATGATATGCTGACGCATCAGATCAATTAAAAACAGAGTGTGATCTCTGCTGAAGACCTGATGAGAAGGCAGATTAGAGGCACTAAGGAACAGATGATTGGCAACTATAAGTGAACCAGGCTGGTCATCTGGGATGTGGGGCGGCTGTAAATCAAAATAAATGAACTACTATTTTCTTGTGAGATGAATGTTTTGTGTTCACTTGGATAGTCATGTTCTCATCAATATACATTGTCCTTGGCTATTTTAGATTGATATAACAATGGCGTCACTAGCCTGGTCAAGTCTGGACACCAAAATAGCTGCACTGAATCATCTAGGAACACTACAGAAGAGAATTACTTCATGCTATCTGTTCATGTTTTAATATGAAGCACCTTGGCAAACTTCTTCCTTCAGTACTCTATGGGAGTGTTGGTAATTAATAAATCCCAATAATAATAAAACCCAATAAGTGCTTCTGAACTGCAATGAAAATATTTCAATCACTTATTTATACATGGCATCTGGTGAAGCTGGTCCATAACAAATAAGAATGCTTATCATCAAAGTCTTTTAGTCCTCCTCAAAAATATGTTTAAAATTTCCTTAACTTTTGTTTTTATTTATTTATATACTGATGTGATATGCAGGTGCATATAATGTAAAAAATGCAGTAAGAGAATTTGAATTAAAATTGCCTCCTTGCAACATTGTGGCGTACATGTGGTCAAGACAATGTGACATGTAGCCAAAATATTGACGAAATGCCAATTATTAAGGGATCTCATAACAGAAAGACTGGTTTAATTAATACTAGTTAACTATTATAATACAATACTATATTTCAAAGAGAAAACAGACCTGTCGGAAAACTCATCTTTTTAAAAATAAGTTATGTATGTTGTTTAAAGCATAAAAATAACTCAAGCCTGCAACTCTGTCAGCAAATTACAGCCTGTCATAATGTCATGAAAGACATTCAGTAGTACTACATTTGTGCAAAACTACAGTCTACTTTAGTAAATGTTGACAGGGTCTCTTTGCAAGGTTTTACGCTCATAGCTTTAGCTGTGAGACCACAATAATTTCAGTCTAATAAGACTGAATCTCTTTGACTTGTGAATATATTTAAACTCACAATTTTGGTATATGACTACACGTCATCATTTGCCCTGAATGTAACTATGATTTTGTACTCACGTGTACAGCAATGTGACAATTTATTCTTGATTCAGCACAGTTATTTTTGCACTGACTGGCACAGAATGAAAAAAAGAATAAAAAGAGCTGAAAAATAAGACACTTTCAGTTATTTATAAGAAATCTGTGCTGTTTATTTTTTGTTTCTGCATTGTTTCTATTTTGCATTTCTCATTGGTGCTCTTTGCTAAGGACAGTATGTACATTTGACAACTGATAGGCAAGATATTTTTAACCTGTTTGAAATCTGCCATAACATCTGTGAACAGGTCAGTTTGGTTACCTGGGACTTACTTAGCGCACCTGAAAATGTTAGTTCATATGACAGTCCATGGAAAATTCCCTCAAGGACTGGAACGGATACTGTGTAAAGTTCATTATGCTTCCCTCTTGAGTGTGGATCTGGGTAGAAGTGTTGTCCACAGCTTCATTTCTTTAGATGTGTTCTATCTAATAATGTGGCCACATTTACATTGCTCTCTCTCTCTCTGTTTCTCTCTCTTTCTCTCTACATATAAAGTATAAAAAAAAAAAAAAACATTAACATTTCATGATTTCAGTTGGCCATTTATGTGTATGACTCAGAATGGATTTTTATTTTTCAGCTGAAAGCTGCATAGTTCATGGGAACAGATATGGGGCCACTTCTCTATTGCTTTTTAGGCAGAAACATACCACCTAAAATATAGTATAAGTTGTGCTTAGTGCAAGCCAATGAAATTGGTGAAAAGGGTGACCTGTCAGATTTACAAAAAGGGCAAATCATGGGAGCCCATTTAGAAGGATCTGTAACCTTAACAGCCCAGTTGTTTGACGTTTTAAACAGTTTTTATGATTATGACTGTGTACACAAAGCATGGCAAGACTTCATCAGAGAAGAAGAAAAGTGGGTGATGACCGAAAGTGAATTATAGGGACTCCTTTGAACACTAAGAAGGATTGTATCCAAACAACACATAACTACTGCAGAGAAAATGAGAGCAAACTTCAGTATTCACTCTGAAAGCCATGTTTCCATTAAAAAAAAAAAAAAAAAAAAAACGACCACAGCGAACTTCACAAAGCCAACGTCCATGAAAGAGCTGCAATTGCAGAAACTTTACACACAGAAACCAATGCTAAAATATGAACAATATGGTGTTATGATCATCAAAATTGGACAGTCGGAGCACAAAGATGAGCAAGAAGCTCGCCTGACTTGAAAATCATCAAACCACTGTGGACAGTTTTGGAGAGAAAAATGAGAAGCAGATTCTGTCCTCCAATATCTTTGAATTAACTGGCAGATGTTGTTAAACAATATTCAACATACTGTATCATCTATTCTAAGAAGGCTGGAAGCTGTATTAAAGGCAAACAGTGGTAGAGATGTTCACATTATTTTGTCCAACCCCTATATTTTTAATTTATATATTTGTTTATTTGACTGGAATAATGCAGGATAACATTGTTATGTAATGCAGAAGATGTTGTGTGCATAGACTTCTAGCTAATTTGCCAGCCTCTGTCCTTGGCTAGAATTATTTAAAATTTAAAAATACAGTTTTAATATTACATTTAATATGAATCGATGTGGATGAGAGGAGGAAGTGGATATTGTTTTTTTCATGGGTCTGCTGCCACAGGGCTAATTTGACAGAAATACTGTAAAACAGACATAATCCCATTTTAAACTCTACACAGCTTTGTCTCATTAGAGTCTGCACTCCGAGCTCCAGTGTGCTGACTTCATTAGCTAATATTGGACAGCAAAATTGGCTGTTGAAAAAGGCGAAGACATCCGGCGCTGCCAAGGAGGAGTCCAATATTAGCTAATGAAATTGAGCTAAAATGAGCTTACAACAGCACAAAATTGCTACCATTTTAAGCTAACATCCGTGCAGCGCCATAACTTTTGTTAGTCCCCCCGAGTGAGGAAATTGACGGTTAATATTAGGCCTATATCTCCTTGGAGAATTGTCGATTTGTTATTCAGCTATAGCTTTATCAATGTTTTGCTAGTGTAAGATAAACCACATTCACATTTATTACTCACTCACATATATAGACATCGGAGAGATACACATTCATTAAGGCTTTCCAAGGTGACATCTGTATAGAGATCAGATAAAAAGAGCAATTGAGGTTTGTTTGTGTATGTTTTTTTTTTCTACACATATACCTTGATGATTCTCTGATGAAGGTCTCTGTCTCCTTCATCAGCATAGCAAATGCATGCCTTGTGTATTCAAAGAGCTAGCGTCTCGATCATGCAACTTCGAGTGTGCATTGTGCAAGTCGTGCTAACATAGACTAAGCTTCGGAACAGCTCGGTCTCCAGGGGGATTTGTGTATGTAAAGGGAGGGAGAATGTGAAAATGTCTGAAACATTAATATTGCTGTAATCTGATATAGATTTCACCTGCGGCGAAGACATTCATCACGCTGGGAGAGAATGACTAATGAAGGATTTATGATATGTGGCGTATCTCAGTAGACACTTATTACAAGTTTAGAGGTTGATATGCGCCAGTGTTTGCGTGTGCACTTTTGAGCATGTCTCTGTGTGTTAGTACATCTGCGAAGTTTGTTATGACTGCATAAAAGTTTATGTTTGGAATCTTGGATAGGGATATTAAAGGGTCTGTAGTGTCTTTAGAAGCTCGTGCAATTTTTCAAAGAGCAGACAGACCTGTCAAACTATGTGGGAAACTGTAAAAATATTAGAAGAGTTCTTTTAAAAATAAGTTATGTATGTTGTTTAAAGCATAAAAATAGCTCAAGCCTGCAACTCTGTCTGCAAATTATGGCCTGTCATGAAAGACATTCAGTAGTATTACATTTGTGCAAAACTACAGTCTGCATTAGTAAATGTTGACAGTGTCTCTTTGTGAGTTTTTATAGCTTTAGCTGTGAAGCCACAATAATTTCTGTCTAATAAGACTGAATCTCTTTAAACTCACAATTTTGGTACATGTCTTTTACCTTAGTGAATGTAACTATGATTTTGTACTCACATGTACAGCAATGTGACAATGTAGTCTTTATTCAACACAATGGAGGACTTGTAGTTATTTTTGCACTGACTAGCACTGAAAAAAATAAGACACTTAAGAAATCTGTTAAATTTTTTTGGTTCTGGTGCATTGGTTTCCATTTTGCATTCTCATTGCAGCTCATTGGGCAATGTGCACATTTAACAACTGAATGGCCAGATATTTTAAACCTGTTTGAAATCTGCCATAATGTCAGCAACTAGTCAGGGGTGTGATTCCCAAAAGCATCTTTAGCTAACTATGGTGGTAAGTCCCATTGAACTCTATTGGTAATGATGGAACTTGCGACCATAGTTGCTTTTGGGAAACGCACCCCAGTTTGGTTACCTGGGACTTAGTTAGTTCACCTAAAAAAAGTTAGTTCATTTCTTCATTGACAATCCATGCAAACTCTGACGCTTCAAAAAGTTAATTAAAACATCGTAAAAGCCATATGAATTGAGCAAGCTAATACAAGTCTTTTGAAAAGACAATTTTGCTTGATTGATGCAAATCTGCTCATTACGTAAATGATTGTGTCTCTTCAAAAAACCTGGATTAAACCACTCGATTCATAAGGATTGCTTTAATGGTGTCTTTATGAACTTTTTGAAGCATTAAAAATGTTGGTTTTGTGTTTTCAATGAAGTTCTGAAATTTAAGTCCCAGATTATAACCAAAGTGACTAGTCACAGATGTTATGGGACATTATGGAAAATTTCAAACAGGTTTTAAAACATACAATTGCCAAATATGCAAATTTTTCAACTAACAAAAGAGCAGCAATAAGCAACAGTCAATGAAACTGAGAGAGTGAAAGAATGCAAAAGAAAAATAAAGTCTTAAAGAAATCTTATATTTTCAACTTTTTTATTCTTTTCCCCAATCTGTGCAAATCACTGCAACAATTACCACAGGTCCTCCACGTTGCTGTGCACACGAGTTTGTGCAAGAAAATGTTTTTGATCATAGTTACTGTCAGTGAAGCAAATTATCTTGTAATTGATGTGTGCAACAAAACTATGAATCTTTAGAACTGTATATTTAAAAGTCAAGTCATTTTTATTTGTATAGCTAGTGCCTTTAACAATCAATGTTCTTTCAAAGCAGCTTTACAGATAATCATGTCTGAATGTATTAAAGATCCAGCTTTAAAAAACAAACAAACAAAAAAACAACAACCCTCCATAAGGTGTTTAGGAAAAGATGAATCAGACTCAGCTGGGATTGCTCCTCTGGCATTGCAATGAATGTATATATGCTAAATATTATCTAGTTTCATAGTATGTGTAATACATCATAAGGCAATGATCATCAGTCTTGTAATGTGCATCTGGCTTAAAGTTCTCATTTTGTTTCCCTCGCTTGCTTATTTGCTTATCCTGCCAAATACGCCACTGATAGGCCTGTGATAATTCTTTGTGCTGCTCTGTATATGTACGTTACAGAGGTGTTAATTTGTAACAGCTGGTCTAACAGAGATCTTCCACGAGTCACAAAGTGTTATGAGGCAAACTGGTGTCTGCGTGTGAGTGTTTGTTGTGGATACATTCATTTGCATGCTTTGTGTCAGGTTGAATTAGAAACATAAGCTTTAAATGGGATTAGGTTTGACTGTGACTGCCACACAAATCCAGGTAAACAAGGTATTTCAAGGTCTCTGTGTGTGTCTGACTGTGTGTGTGTGTTTCTGAGAAAGAGAGAGAGAGAGAGAGGCAATCTCTTGCAGCCAGCAGACAGGACAAGGCTTGACATGATGCAAATTTCCACCTGCCTCACTTGCTTCAAGCTGATGTAGTGTGTGTGTGTGTGTGTGTGTGTGTGTGTGTGGTATAACACATTCTCTTTAAATGACCCTGAATATGTTTGTTGACAGTATTTGTTGACATATGCCAGAGGAGACCTTTAATTCTTTCCAGTAATTCACAGCAGTAAACCAAACTATGAAAATCAGCCCAAGCGAGTGCAATCATTTTCTAATAAATAAACAGACTTGTGACAGAATAATAATTTGAAAATGTAAATCAAAACATCCAATCGGGAGTGTATTGGATGGAAAATAATAAACCTATTTCTAGGTTTTATTTTTATGTGAATGCCTATGTAAAAATTGACCCCACAAAGCTAACATGGTTTTGTCCTGATTGATTTTTGGTGAAGGTCCAAAACAATGAAAAGCAAAAATATTTTCTCAATTGAATTTAAAACAAGTTAGAAATGTACTTTTGTGTTTTTGTTGATATTTGTTTTGAAACTTTTATAACATTTTCAACAAAAGAATTTAATCACTCTACAAATGTCATGTGGTGTAACCATCAAAAAGTAATACAGTTTATTTTCTGTTCCACACAGCATTTTACCACCTGAGCTAACATGCCATGTCATCAAAGATACATTTTTTTTTTGAGGTTTTAATAGACTTCTATAACATATAATTTATTTATTTTGATTTTTTCCTGCATTTTGTTTGCACTGCATGACATCAGTTTTCAACATTACTATATATATATATATATATATATATATATTTTTTTTCCCCTTTAAGAAATAATAACAAATGATTATGTCAAATGGTTCAGAGGATTCATTCATTCATTGCAAGAGCCACTTTATAAGTGCTTGTCATTACAGGTTTGGGAATATGGTTGGTGCATGTTCCATTCCCTAATTCATTTTATAAGTGTGAGTTCATTCTGAAAAACACAGTATATATTTAATTCAATCTGAACAATCTCAGTGTGAAAATCGCATATAACCATATTGCAATTTTTGTTTAATTTTGAATAATCATGCAGCCCTAGATCTTGTTCACCATATGCTTTCATTGTATTAAAAATAGCAAGCATGGAAGTTTTTTTTTTCACAACCTCTCCTTTTATATTTAATTGAAGAAATACATTTATATGAGCTTAGAAAAAAAGAAGCCCAAATGTTTAGTAATATTTTGCAAATCGGTTGTTTCAGCAACAGTCACAACACTTATATAAACCAGAGATGTCCAATCCTGGTTCAGAGGGCCAATGT
The DNA here is from genome assembly GCA_039654775.1 of Spinibarbus caldwelli. Classification (NCBI taxonomy): domain Eukaryota; kingdom Metazoa; phylum Chordata; class Actinopteri; order Cypriniformes; family Cyprinidae; genus Spinibarbus; species Spinibarbus caldwelli. Next base: position 24,487,986 of record CM077224.1, read on the forward strand.
CCTGCAGAATTTAGCTCCAACTTGTCCCCCAAAAAAACAACAACAAACCCCCCCCCCCCAAAAAAAATCCTGGAAGATTATAGTATTTCTGAAGACCTTGATTACTTTGGTTTAGGTGTGTTTAATTGGGGCTGGAGCTAAATTCTACAGATGGAATAGTTTTCTAAAAATCTTTGTTTTTGTTGCATGGAATTAAGTCAGTGAGTAAATAATGAGATAATTGTCATTTTGGGGTGTTTCTTTGCAAGACGAATGAGTTAATGAGTTTCTTTTTATGGTTTCAGCACAGTTGTGTCACCCTGATAGTTTTGTCTTTATTGACCCATAATACTTAAGGTTGCAGGTTTGTTCTAATCCTTAACCTGCAACCTTAAGCAAATAACACCAATTATACTAGTATCTGTGAAAATGCTTGTATAAAATACTATATATTTGGACGAAATTGGATGCTGTTAAGTTGTATTGTAGCTAATGAAGCTTCCTTCTGTTTTGCTTGTCTGTTGTTTCTCACTTTTGGTCCACCTCTCTGTGACCCTTTTCTTCTCTGTCTGCACATTGGGTCAAAAGAGCAAAAACGAGCATGCTGAAATTTATACTTATTGCTGAAAAGCAATTAGTGAAGTACAAGACCTTTCACATTAATGATAACAAGCAGTGGTGTTGAAGAATGCACTCTCAGCCAATTCATTCGGTCAATAACCTGAGAGGAAATATAGACTTTAGTTTCTGTGTGTGTGCGCGCGAGTTACTGGACCCATTCAAACACAGTAATTGAATCTCTTTCCACTAACTTTGTCAACCTTGGCCTACCTAAATAAGACTTGCCATGCAAACTTTGATAAATGAAGTGAGTCTGAAAAGGAACAAGATATGTCTGGGAAAAAGTCAAAGGTAGGATAGTAATGATATAGAAACGTTCGCACGAAGGTCACACGTCTGACGCAGAGAAAAGCGTCTTGCGCACTCTTGTCAGGGCACATTTAACTGGCGTGAAAAATTGCATCGCCAATAGGCGGCTCTATATTTAGAGTCTGGCTTTCTCTCGGACCTTCACTCTTGATATTCACGTTGTTTTTGATGTTCATCGGCAAGAATGATTGATGGCCTGCGCCACACCTCCAAGGCCACCTGACAGTCTCATTGTCTGTGTTCCTTCATCAGTCTACCCTCTCTCTCTCTCCTCGAGACCTGTTTGCATTCAGCCTCAAGGGCACAAAACCCTCATTCAGCATCTGAATACACCACAAAGTAGCTAAACCACAAGTGACACATTTACTTTAAAGGGAAAATGAATCAAGCGAGTCCTGGCGGAAGAGATGGAGCCCCAGTGGTAAAGTCGAGCATCACGCTAATGCGAGTCTCCTGTACCGGAGCCAGACGCGGAGCAAAGGTCAGACGCGCTTCTATGAATCGCAAATAAATTACAATAATCACGATGTTTTAGCCAGAATCCTAGATCTTTATGTACAGGCTTCTACATTCTCAAAACAACTTTTGTTGAGACGCTCGAGGCCCTGCGTTATCAGCAATGCAGAGAGAAAGGCCATTGTGTATGTGTGTATGCAATATACCAATGTTTCCCTAGACATTAAAGGCTCAGTTATCTCTCTCGGTTCAAATCTATCTGTCCCAGCACGATCCTGCAATAGCAAAGTTAAAATAACCTTGAAAAGAACAGTGTACTGAAACAGGACAAATATTCAGAGCAGACAGAAGATTAGCTCAGTCGACTCTGAGCTTTTCCTTTCAGGGCTGAAGGTGGAACATTCAATCCTACAATGACACAAATCCACAATTTCTGCAGTCTAGTCTGGATTTTGAGAGGTGAGCCATGGGGATCTGTGTATGTGTGTGTGTGTGGACTTTGAGAAGCCACACTCCAGGTTACTGCGTTCTTTTCCTTATCTGAAATAAATCAGTCATCATTTTGTGACAATTATGATTTAAAGTCAAATCAAAGCATTCCTTATAAAAATGTGTGTGTGTATGTGTGTGTAAACTTACTAGGGCTGAATGATTTTGGTGGGAAAATACCATAGTTCTTTCTATCTATCTATCTATCTATCTATCTATCTATCTATCTATCTATCTATCTATCTATCTATCTATCTATCTATCTATCTATCTATCTATCTATCTATATCTCTTTCTTTCTTTCTTTCTTTTTGATGGGCTTGTTTGTAGGACTGGACAATTTGGTCCAACTTTTGTGATCTGACTATTATTATTATTATTATTATTATTATTATTAAAATATTCAATAGAATAATAAATATTATTATTGTAATATTTAACAGCAAAGTAAAGCAAAGCTTTCTGAAAATAGTATACCAAAGAGATAAATAATAACAGTAACTTTACAATATTAATATTTGTAGCGGTCTTAATTTCTTAATTTTCAAACATTATTGTTGTAAATTTAATTTAATTTAATTTAATTTAATTTAATTTTATTTTATTTTATTTTATTTTATTTTATTTTATTTTATTTTATTTTAAGAATCACTTTATAAGTGCTTGTCATTACAGGTTTTGGAATATGGTTGGCACATGTTCTGTTCTCTAATTCATTTTATAAGTGTAAGTTCATTCTGAAAAACAGTATATATATTTAATTAAATTGGAGCATTTTCAATGTGATAATCACACATAACCATATTGCAATTTTTGTTTAATTTTGAATGATAACGCACCCCTAGAGCTTGTTCTCCATATGCTTTCGATGTGTTAAAAATAGCAAGCATGAATGTTTCTTTTTCACAACCTCACTTTTTATATTTAATTAAAGAAAGACAGTTATATGTGCTTGAAAAAAGAAGCCTAAATGTCTAGTAATTTTTTTGCAAACGGGTTGTTTTAACCACACTCACAACACTTTTGGTTCATTTTTTAGCTTGATTTGAATCGTAAATCTGAAACTGCTCTTTTCTTTGACTCTAAAAAACCCCGGAAGTGTTGCCACTGAACGTTTGTTTGAAAAAAGTAATTTCATCAGTTCAGTCCTATGACCTTGCAGGCTGTGGTTCAGACGGCAGGAGCGGAGCAGGAGCAGTGTGGAGTGTTTTCTGTGGAGTGTGTTTGAGTTAGTCCAGCGAGTAGTTAAGAGCCCAGACCTCATCCATCAGGCACTGACGGGAGTGCTGAAGTGTGTTAGAGCACAGCACCGCTGTCATTATCTCTTATGATTCCCTCCTGACACTCAACCTATCATGTAAGCTGTCTTCTATCTCCTTTTCTTTGTTCTTGCTTTTTCTCTCTCTCTTTCTATATTCTCAATAGATTATCTCTATATATTTCAATTTGAGATGAAATGCTTTATATTTCTCACTTTCTTCTCCTTGTTACCCTTCCTATTACAGTTTCAGTCCAATCCAATGTCTCTCTTCTCTCCTTCTCACACACACAAACACACACTCACATAACCTAAAATGAATCCATCTTTGTAACTCCACAGGACACTTTTGCCTCCCGCTGAAGTTACACTGTCTGTTGGATTTTTTAGCACGGTCCCCACAGAGCAGTTGATTTACATCGTATGGTTTGAGGCCTCAGAGCTCACTCCTGTCACTCAGTCACTCACTGTAGTCCATAGCAACCTTCGGTATAAAAATAGTTAAACTAAAGTTACTCTTTTGAGAAAGTAATCAGTTACATTGTAAGTTATATAAAGAAGTGATATAATTATAGTATATTATATCATGCACTGAAAAAGGGCGTAGAAACAATTTTTAATCAGATATTGCTAGTACATTTCACAAAAGAAACAGCTAGTAACAAACTAAATTAAACATTACATTTTAAAGTCGAAATTGTGAAATAGCTACTAAACAAAGCTGTTAAATTGAACACTATAATACTCCCAACCAATCTGGCTCCCTCAACTCCCTCAGCTTCCGCAGTAAAAATAATGTTTGCTTTTCTTACAATTAAGATCCACATTATCTGAGAAAATCCCCAGATACTTAAAAAATTAACAGTGTCTACTGACTAACCACATAATGTAATTCCTGGAAGAGATTCAGGGTTTCATAGAATCAGGTATTAATAAATTAAGAACTTTCCTCTTTATTGTAATACTTTACTCTTTATTGATCATGCATAAACGTCTGAAGAGGGATTGGAATGGATGAAAATCAGTTAGGATCACATTTCCGTGCAGCAAGGCTGCATTTATTTGAACAAATACAGTAAAACTGTAATATTGTAAAATATTATTACAATTTAAAATAACTGTTTTCTATTTGAGTATATTTTAAAATGTAAACTATTTCTGTTATGTCAAAGCAGAATATTCAGCAGCCAATATTCCAGGATTGAGTTTCACATGATCCTTCAGAAATCCTTCTAAGATGCTGATTTGCCACTCTTTGAAACATTTCTCATAATGTTTAATTCTTGTGAATCCGTGATACATTTTTTAAATATTCCTTTATGAGTAGAAAGTTTAAAATATCAGCGTTTATTTGAAATAGACATTTTGTGTAGCAATGTAAAAGTCTTTACTGTCACCTTTGGTCATTATTTAATGCATCATTGTTGTTAAATAAAAGTAAGAAATCAATTAATTTCTTAAAAATAATAATAAAAATAATTAATTTTAAAAAAGTATAAAAAATAAAATAAAAACATATTGACCCTAATTTTTGAGGTAGTGTATATCAATAATCTTGATCAGATACTTCAGAAACTTGATCAGAAACTTGATGCCATTTAGGGATTTGCGGAAAGTTAGTTGTGTATAACTACTTTTAGTTCATTTAACAAAGGGAAAAGGGGGTGTGATGGGTTCATTAAATCACAAACTTAATCAAAATTTTGTTTTCCTTTTGATTACAGGTTGATGTTTTTACTAATTAAAATAATTTAGCATCCTTTTAAAAATTCTTACACAGACCAGAGGAAGTCGAAGTGGAACAAGCCACAAATTAATATTCTTCTTGAATGAATAAACAAACTTAGCGTCATTGTAGTACACCTCTGAACCTGAACGGTGGCCCGACAACCATAAATTTGACTGTAAAATGAGTTGTTTTCCTGGTACCTGGGTAGAAAATAAATAAATAAATACGTAAATAAATAAATGAATAAAAACAAGTTGATATTTGTTATGCACAGGGGTCCGTGTCTAATTTCCCTCCTGTTTGTCAAATTAAATTTGCAACTTTTATCGAGACACAATAAATGTTAATGAGGCTCTGGATGTTTGGTACAGGCTTTATTTATGCTCAGAAGGGATTGAGGGAGATGCTTTATTTAATGAACTGCTTTCAAAGAAGAATGTTTTTCAATGTGCTGCCCATTTTATAATTTCTTACATAAGACAAACAGCTGTGCACAATAAAAAAAAAGTTTTAAACATGACTTTAGGTCACATATGTTTTCTTTATTCTTTTCTGTGTCCCCTTTCTCCCTCAACACCTGGACGCAAGCTGCTGCTATTATGAATACAGTCCATCTTGTGTTTTGTTTCATCACTCTTCTTGTCTTGGTGACAGAGAATTATGAGCAATGAATGAGATTTGATGAATGAAGATCTTTTCTCCTCTCCTGTCAGACAATACTGATGGATTGACAAAAGTATGAGACGTTCTTTTTCTGCATTGCCCTTTTTATGCCGCTTTCATTTTACATGTCATTACAGGTGAAATGAGCTCATGCTCACTGGGACACCGACCTAGACACTCGCCACTATTCAATTAAAAGACTCAGTGAATACACCTCTTTTGTTTTTTAACCATTTGACCCCATTTTGCTTGGACTTAATACAACAGCATCATAATGGGTGAGAAGCTCTTCAGCCTTGGGCATTAAACAGAGCAGAAAATTGCTTCCTTTATTCCATAAATTTAGCATTCAAGCAAATTTGCTTTGTATGTGAGCTGGAAGAACAGAATTCATTGAGTTAGCAAGCACTGTTTGCTGCTTTTCCTACAATTTGAATTGTTTTAAAATTGATTTCAGTATGAGGCATACCCTCTCAGGGTTTTAGCTTAGGTTTTAATTTAATATAGATAAATTTAAATTTATTCCACTTTCAATTATATTTACACATTTTCTGGTTAATATCATAATTTACCTTACAACTAAACCAGTGCTATTTTTTCTGTACTTTTATACAGGATAAAAATTATAAAAATTAAATGCTGGTAACAAACATTTGGTAACATCCAACATTTTTTTTCAAACTACCTTTTTATTCTTTTATAAAAGTTAAAAAAAAAAAAAAAATCGCACTTGTTTAGTTGTAAGATAAGTTACGATTTTTATCAGAAAATGTGTAAATATAAATAAATATAAATTAAAGTGGAATAAATTTGAAGTTTGAAAAATGTTGGTAAAAGTGAAATGTCCAGTGAGTGGGGCTAAAACATGCATTCAATATATTACCGTAGCCATATTTTTATTACATTGGTACAGGCACATTGCTGTGTTTTTAGTACGTACCTCCTGCACCATACCTAACCCTAAACCTACCTGATAGTGTTAACAAAAGAAAAACTGATAGAAAAACATGTTTGCTGATTCAGCTTCCTTCTACACAGGTTTGAGCTGTTTTGTCGAACTGTAGTTTCATAGGATTCATACCAAAGCGCTTCACTTAACAAGTGTACGCTGTATCGCGTGAGTTACCGAGCAAACCTACTTTGTTAGAAAACCTATACAAATGAAACTGTATATGCGTTGCTAAAGTTAAAAGTATCAATTATCAAATATCTCAGCATGTTAAAATTGTTTTGAAGCCATAAGTAATTGTGTGAGAATTAGGCTTTCTTAATCGAAACTCTAGCCCTGTAAATCATAATTTGTGTGAAAAGGAAGGTTTTAGAGTTTTACTGCCTCTGGTGTTCATTTTAACTGAAAACTGCTGCAATTTGTACATATAAGTACGTTTTTCACTTTTTTGAGTTTTTCAGAAATGTAGGTAAAGGCACATATTTCCAGTGAGCCAGGATAGCTTTTTACCTTGTGAGGAGGCCCTGCTTTCTTCGTCTCCTCAGAGTTACATATATACCAGCAGTGTTTTCTCTGTGTTAATATTTGAATGTAACCTGGCAGCGGAAATGAGCAGCCAGTAGCCCCCTCACACACACACGAGTGCCAGGGAGGTAGCAGGTGGTGTCATTAACAGTACAGTGGAGTGTTATGATTGCATTTAGTGTGGTTGATGTAGGTGGAGGGTAATACAAGTCATTTTGCCCTTAGCCAGTCACCCTCTCCCTACAGAGCCCACCATCATTACCCCCAAACCAGCCGCACTGATGGATGCATGCACTGCATTTACTGGTTATTATAGCGCTCGGATGACTTTGCTCTGACCCGATCCCGCTCTCACTCTCTGTCTGTGCTTTAATGCAAGGTTGTTTTACTGTGTGCTGATAATGCTGTCCATCATTAGATTGTCATGAAACAATTTTTATTTTGGTTGAAGTAAATACCTCCTTGTCGACCCCTGAGAGAATATCCTGTAACTGAATTGATCTGCAACTTTAGCATGTGGGTCAGTGACAAATTATACAGAAGGGCCCATGATACAGAAACCAGAAAAAAGTATTTTATAAATCTAGTTTAACACACCTCTAGTAAAAAAATATTATATTTAAAATACATATATTTCATATTGGGTAGAGTTCAAATCTATTTACTGACATATTGCTTGAGATTTACTGATATTAAAAAAAATTCTAATGAAACTTTATTTGGAGTATCACTTGTGCACAATGCACATTTCTTAATATTAAGCCTAAAATGTGTTTTAATGTCACTACTGATGAGGATTGTAAGATCTTTTAATAATATCGGTCTTTAAATGCAAGATATTTAAAGTGAAGTACACTTGCAATAGTTCCACTATAGCACAATAAAATATACTTCAGTATATATTTAGTTGGACTTCAGCACTACTTCTGCACAATTAAAGTGCATTAATTATAAAATTAGTTGTTCCAGTTTAGCAGACTTTAACTATACCAGTTTAGTATACCAAAAGTACAATTGCAGGATACCTGTATTTTTTTTTTAAGTATTTAAATATGTAGTATATTTATAGTATACTTAGCATGAAATAAATGTATTTCAAATACATTTTAGTATATTTATTTTTCACTAGGGGCATGTGCCAAAATCGTAGAAATACACTCTTTGTATTGTCATGTGTAAAAATAAAAAAAGTAGCATAAAAAAAGTAGCAACATACGTACATCTTGTATACATGTGAGTGTATACATATTGTGTACCATTATTTTAACAAAGTAAAATTTTAATCATCAATATTCTTTTTCTTCTTTGTCTTCTTCGTCATCTTTGTCTTTTTCATATTCTTCTTCATCGTCTTTTTCTTCATCTTCTTCATTGTCTTCAATATTTCTTTGTTTTATCTGCATACTGGTTGAACAATGTGACTTTGATCATTCATAATCATACAGTAAATGAGCATGTCAAACTACACACAAAGGTTTTTTCTCTAAATTATTTAACCTAACCCCATTGGAAAAATGTGCTGGTGACAACATTTCAGCAACCTACCACCTACATTAATCCTTTAACTTAACCAATAGTGTTAATAAAAGTAAGTGTGAGATAAAAATACATTTGCTGAAACAATTATGAAAATTTAGTTTGTTTGTTAGTTTGTACAAGTCTTTGAGCTCTTTTGGAGAACAACCCGTGACCCTTGTTTCATGGTATTTGTACACAAGTGCAGTGCTGTACCAGGTGAGCTACAGAGCAAGTTTACCATGTTAGAAAAGCCATACTGTACATATGGAGCTGATTAATGCAAAGGTCAGTGTGAATTAGTTTATAAAGCCTCCACTATGGTAAAAGTATTTTGAGGTTAAACATAGTACTCTGCAAGTAACCGAGTGAAAATAAGTCATTAATAAGCAATAATCTTCTCATGTATTTGTGTGAAAAGTAATTAAAATTGTTGGTGTTTTTCTGCCACCAGTGTTCATTTTATCTGGAAACTGCATTGAATTGTATCTACAGGTAGAGCACGGTACACTTTTCTAATGAGCTTATGTTAAAATATTAATTTAGTTAATATTAAAATTTAATAGATTTGGATAGGAAAAAAAATAAATAAAAAATGATCGTTGTGTTATTGACCCATAAGCTGTAAACACTGATATGATCTGCATCTTTAACTTTTGCAAATCAGGGGCCTTTTCTTCTGAATTATAAATGAAAACCTAAACACATGAGTCTGCCTCTAACTGCCTCTAACTGATTTGCATAGTCAAATATACAGCGTAACTTTTTCTTAATCAGTGTTTGTACAAAGTGTCTCTCTGCATGGTGTTATTTACTGCAGGCTTGCATAAACTGCATGCAACACCTCGAGTTGTCTAGAACGCATGCAGCTAAATACATTGAGGCAAAATAAGGCTATGCCAGTTTGACAAGAGTGCAAATAAATATGCAAATAGTAGCTCTATGGGCAGTGATGTTCAGCCAGTTATAAATGATGTGT